>JAIQCU010000820.1:0-37309 GCA_022114935.1 Leptestheria dahalacensis
GCCTGGGTTCCTCCTCCTCCTCCTCCTCCTCCGGGCGTCCTCAGCCAACCGACCGAACCGTCCAGGTTTCGAGTGTAGTCCGATGATTCTTCCTCGGCCCGGGGGAGGTCCATGTTGACAGCGCAGATCCGCAGACCATTGGTCAGGGAGACCAGGACCCCGGAGAGGAAATTGACCAAGGCAGGGAGGTTGTTCTCTTCCAGCGCTTTGTTGAGCAGCTCCTGGGTCAGTTCCAGTAGGAAATTCCAACGCGAGGTGAAGGGAAAAACGTCTGGAGAAACAGCGGCTAGCAGCACCTCGACCAGCTGGCGCCAACCGTCGAGAAAGCTGCGACGCGCGGCAATGTCCAGGCGCATTCTACAATAAATCGCAGTGAATAACCAGAATACACAATAATAATAATAATAATAATATCACAATAACAGTATTTACAATAATGTTAGTAATAACACAATAAGACTATATTAACTATTAGTAAATACTTGTTTAGGCTCGTTGCGTAGGCAAGAATGTCTTTAATCTCCTGGACAATCTGCTGCCTCTGTCCTAGAGCTATGTTGGGTACGGCGGCTAGTTCAGCCTGAAGACGCTGATGGAGCTGTCGCACCTAAATACAGAGCAGGAATAAGCGTGACGTTTTTCAAATTAACAAGTAAATAAGCTGCGGACACCAAGATCATTGAAAATTATAATCAATAAGCCACGTAATTAAGCGCACTAAAATGCTATGCTTTCGATAATTTACCATCAGGCTTTTTAAGCCATTGTATTTCATCTTAAAATATCACTTTAAAAAGATTTCGCTCAGCTTTTTTTTCTACATATCAAAACTGCGATAAATGAATTCCTGTATCGATACATCAGGTCAAGATACTGACATGACAAAATCAGCACGTCGTTCAAACCTGGCTTTGTTACTTGAATGGTAATCGTTACGTAATGCGAGGCCAATTACGAAGTAGGAATTTATGAATATACCTTGATAAGCGGTACGTTGGCTTCTGAGGGCGCCTCGTTCTCTCTCAACAAACTGTCCACAGCAGCAGCGTCGAGGTACTCCAAATTGGGCCGTACCAGATCAACTCCCTTTTCCGAAAAAAAGATATTATTATTTATAATGATAATACTACTACTAATTAACACTAAAAACATAGTACTACCCTCACCGAGGAAGTCTGTCTCAATTGCTTTCTTTTCTGCACCACAGTACAGTACTTACGTAGCCATCATTTAAATCAGTTTCGTGTTCGCGATTTCAAACTCTCTCGCAGTAGTTAGTTTTAGGTAACCTGGCTTTGTCTACCGTACTTTAGATTCCATTTAAATATTGTTTAGTGAATGAATTGTCTTTGTTATTTGCTATGTGTGTTTGTGAATAGCAATCGAATGAAGATGACTCTAAAATTATTCATCAGCTGGAAAATTTGCAATTGAAAAGAGGGCGAAATGTCGATTTGACTCATATTCGTCACGTGGGTACGCAGTTGAGTCGACCGCAGTTGAAAGGAGCGTCAAAAGTTGAGTCGATTCATATGCGACACGTGGGTACGCAGTCGAGTCAAGCGTCATTGAAAAGAGCGTCAGAAGTTGAGTCGACTAGTATACGACACAAGGGTACACAGTTGAGTCGACCGCAATTGAAAAGAGCGTCAAAAGTTGAGTCGACTCGTGTACGACACGTGAGTACGCATCTGATTGATCCGTAGTCGAAAAGCGTTCGAAAAGTCGAGTCGACCCATATACGACACATGGGTACGCATTTGATTGATCCGCAGTCGAAAAGAGCGCGAAATGTCGAGTCGACTCTTATACGACACGTGGATACGCAGTTGAGTCGACCGCAGATGAAAAGCGCGGGAAAAGTCGAGTCGAGTCACATAAGACATATGGGTATGAAGTTGAGTCATGCGATGACGGAACTGAGTCATGGCGAGTCACTGAGTCATGATGACGTCATAGATGGTCATGGCAACTCACTAGGGCCGGGGAAAAACGGGGGGGGGGAACGTGGAGTGGAAAAAAGTGAACACTAAGTATCCATGCTGATAAGCAATGGAGACAATGATTAATAACATTAAACTACTACTACTACTACTACTACTACTAATACTACTACTAATGACAATAGTAACAGTAATTACTTTGTCAGAGTAGTATTCCTTTCAACAATCATAAAAGCGTATTACCAACAAGCTGACCGCGTCTAGCAGGGTCAGTAGCTTCGACCTGGCCTTCACCATCGATTTCCCTCCGGTCGTCATCACCGAAGAGGCATCCAACCACGACCGTCCTGTCCCCGCCATTTGGCTAATTTCCAGCCCTCCTCCTCCTGCACCTCCGCCGAGTGTAGTATCGCCTCCGCCGGCTGTCAGCAGATTGGTAATCTTCACCAGTTGCGACTGCAACCCTTTGTCAGCTCCCAATTTGATTTCAACCGCCAAGGTTTTCAAGAGCCAACTCATCGGCGAAAGTCCCTGCTCGGCCGGCGACAGCGCAGTCACGTGACGGAGCAGAAAGTTGTTGGAGAATCGCAAAAATCGCAAAATGTTTTCGCAAATCTCCGGGTGAACGACCAGATAGTGAAGTAGCTGGTAGCCNGGGCGAAACGTAAAGATCTTCGACTTCCAGGTCGATTTCCTCGGTAGAGATGTCGTCGTCGGCGTCCAGGGCCTCGACGAAACCGCTGAGGAAGCCTAAAGATTGAATGCGGTTTACTGACCGAACTGTTCTAATTAGAACATTTAAGTTAAACAGAAAACACAAAATAATAAGAACGAATACTATAGATAACTGCCTGGGTCAATACACACACTTTCTTCAGTGTGCAACAATAAATGGAATAACTGAAAATGATAACGAAGCATGGTAAATCATACTGACCACTGTTGGCCGCGAGCAGCGAGACGAGCTGCTGCTGCGCAGCCGGCGCCAGAGCCACCTGTCGGATGACCTGCAAGGCTGCTAGTGAGTGCTGCTGCAGCGAGTGGCTCATAGAGACGAACTTGACCATGTTGGCCAGGTGATCGGCTTTGCCCGTGCGACGGTTGACTCCCAGCAGGAGCGTTTCCAGACCTGCCAAATAGGAAAAAACAACAACGTCAAGTGTTGTTTCATTACTGAACGAGTTAAAATAAAAAATAGGAATCAATTTCAGTCTGAATTAAGCGATAGATAAAAACCGCACAGTGAACGTAATAAAAATTAAAATAATTATTTTTAATATAATGGCTGAATTTAATAAAACTGAAATAAGTAAAATAATTTAAAAAAAAGTATTACTCGCTACAACAGGAATCCTAGATTCAGTTGAAGAATTACTATAAGCTATTAAATTAAACGACACAGCGCTGTATAATCACAATACAACACGTCACATTACTGAATCAGTGTATTTTTGTTTTTACATGAAATTAGTTCAAAGTAATAGAGTTTGATCCTAATATTTCAGGCTACTAATTTGATCGACATTAATAACAACAGACGATAAAATTTGAATAATTTTTAACTTGTGTAAACATAACAATACAATTTAATAACAATTCAGTAAATAAAATAATTTTATCAAAATACCAGTCAGAATGAACGGTCAACTTACTAATGACTCGAATAGGGGCTCCTCTCGTGCGAATCAGTCCCATCAGTTGCTCCTCCTTGTGCAGCACGTTCTTCAGCAGCAACAGCGAGTACAGAGCCGACGCCTCCAGGTCCTTCTGGCCCGCCACTGGCGTGTACTGTTCCACGATGTGGGACGTCTCATCGAGGATGGACAGAATCAGCTGGAGGAAATTGGTCTCGTTGAGGCAATGGAGGAGAAGGTGATAACCCGGCGGCTTGCCCTGCACGGGTGAGCCTGAAATCAACACAAAACACTTAAATACAAAGGATTAATATAATTCACACAAATAAACCCTATAAACAATAATAATAGTATATAATATATAATAAGCCCTAGGTTTGCTCAATTAAAACCCACAGAATAATACAATAAACAATAATAACTATTATACAATAGTTAAGTTATAATATATTATTATTACATGAAAAATAAATAACTTGTATCTTTGAAAAAAATGAAGCAAATTCAACTATGATACCGGTACGCGTGTCAGCGACGTTCTCTTCCAGGTCGCTGGCCGCAGGCTGGTAATTGGCCAGCAGTTTGAGGAACAGCTTCAGGCACAGACTGCTGACCTGCCACTTTTCGCTGGCATTGCGGTAGACGCGCGAAGGGAAACGCAGGAAGACGATATCCTTCACGTAGACCAAGTAGGGATCGAATCCAGCCACACGGCTCCCAGCTCCTATATTCAAATGAATAAATAAATTGATTAATTCAGCTAGATAATAATGATGAAATGAATTATATTAAAAATAAATTGAATGATATCAATAATATTGGAGGATATAGATAATAACAATAATGCAATCAACAATCTAAAAGAAATTAATTCAAAATAACAATCCACGATACAAACAACATACTGAATATTCATTGACAATACTGGAATTGGGCAAAGGACGTCAAAATACGAGTGAATAACAGGTCACACCGATATTATTGATGGGCACATCGGTGAGTACATCGAGCAGCTGCAGGAAAGCCCGGGTGAGGGGAAACTCCTCGGCGCGGGATTCCACTTCCTGCAGTTCCGTCTGTATGCCGCGGTTGTTGACGGAAACCGTCGACGAGGTCGTCGCCAGGATCTGCGCCGCCTCAATGTGGTCCCACAGCACCTGGGCGATCTCCGGCGACTTGGCGAACGCAGCCAGCGTCTCCATCAGGGCCGACTTGAGAACCAGAGGCACCGCACAGCCCAGTAAACCTTAAGCAAAAGGAGCAATATTAAATATTAATACTATTACTGGTTACGATTATTAATTTTTAAAAAATTCCCGGATTATATTCCGGAAAAATACCGGAATTAAAAATATTGATTGTTATGAACCATATCATTATTTAGAAAGTAACTAGTATTAAATATCTACTGCTGCGAAATTACCTATAATAGTAAAAGTCGGTTGCCATGTAGGATTTTCCGCCAGAGCCACACGCGCCACAGGATCCTGGAGCGCAATGGTCTGCACCAAACGCAGCACCGTCTGCAAACCAAGCACTTCCTACACAAATCGAGGTGAATCGAATAACAGAACTGGTTAATCAACGTATCAAAGAAACCAATAACACAGTTAATTAAACTATAACACATTCTTGATTTAAAAAAAATACCAATACACTGATTACAATGATATAATATAATCCGCAAATCGTCAAGTTAATTAACCTCTTGTAATAATAGTTAAATACGATTAGATGAAAAACTGTTCACGAGAGATACGGCAGGATCCTTAAAATTAAATCAGAGTTTCAATTTAATTAAACCAATTTCAAGTAAATCAGTAAAATTAGTAAAATAATACAATAAACTAGCAAAATTAATTACAATTGACTGAAATTAAAGGTTTAAGAATAATTAAGATATAATTATCTAATTAAAGTCTAGATTTATCAATAGAATCGAGGGGAGAATACTTGAGGTGTGATTCCTTTGGTCAGCGGCTTGTGCCTGTAGATGGTATCGGGAACGGGAAGAGCCTCCTGCTTCAAATTCTGGTAATAGCGCTGGAGCGAGCTGAAGAAATGGTCCCAGGAAACGACGCTACCGTGCGAGCTGCTGTTTTGGCGCAGCAGCGTGAAGCAGTGATGAGCCGCGCGTTTGCCATTGGCCAGGCTGCACAGCATTGCCGTGTAAGCGATGTACAGGCTCGGCGGTAATAGATCCCCGGCCAGGCGAACGAACTTGTAGAGCGCCATCTGTAACAAGGAAAATTTTCAATTTTTATTCAAACTTATTATATATTTCATTATTTATATATTAAATATATCATACAAATATGTTATTCATTTCATTTTATTTAAATTAATAGAATTAATTCTAGATTTAAAAAAATTGTTAAAGTACCGATAAACGCCATAACGAAACAAATAACAATATAATGTTATTCACATAATCAACTAATAAATTGTTACAGTTCTAAGCTGCTCAGGGCTCCAATAATCCAGGGCAAATTCCAGGTTGAGGGGGTCCTGGCTGTACAGCGCGGCAATGAGTCCCAGAAAACTCTGGAAGTGCAGAGGCAAGTTCTGCGGGGGTTCCAGTCCCTGCTGTTGGTAACCGACGATGGTGCGGGCAACCTCGTCGGCCTGATTGCGGAGGTCCTTCACCTTGAGAGGCATCAGTACAATCAGGTCCGTCACCAGGGCATGCAGACGACGCATGTAAAACTCTTCCTTGAAGATGTTCTCATTGGACTCGAGTAATTTGCTGAGGAACTGGAACGCCTTGCCGTCCAGGGCCATATCCAGCACTGTTTCGTCGTCGTCGATGTATGTCTAGAATAATAAGAAACAAATCACAGCCATTAATTTAATTTCCTTAACCACGATGTAATAATGATGTCGCACTACCTGAACTGGAGCTGCAAGAGCAGAAGATAGACCCCGAAACCCGGATAAAGTCATGGCCCAAGCAAACTGGCACGAGGCCAAGAGTCCCCCGTTTTTCCAGTCCTTCTGCTCGGTCATCTCTTTGTGCAAGGAAGGGACGAATGTGGCGTCCGCTACCACTGGAAGGCTCTGCGGGGAAAAAAATTACATTTAATGAAGGATGGTTTAGTTTTTGATAAAATAGTAAGGATAACACCGGCTACAAAAAATATAATTAATCAGATATTTAACCAATACTTGAACAACGTCCTCTTCTTCGTTGGATCTGACGACCGGCGTCACGTCGATGCCGTAGAGGAAAGCCACGAAGAGGGGGACATCCGAATCCACGCTCTCCAGTTTGGATAGGTAGTCGAGCAGTCGGACGGAATCCTCCTTAGCCAATCCGTTCTGGGCGGCCCAGTAGAAGAGGATGTCCATAAGAGACTGGCGAATCTCTTTGAAAAAGTCGATAACTTGGCTTGAAACGAGAAACCAGAACATTAGACTAGTCAGTCCATCGGTATTAACATGTTACAATAGCTATTGATTTTATAGATAAAGTTACGTCTGCCGATGCTGGACGTTCTGCAGAACAGATCGCAGCAACGGAACGTGATCGACCCACATCCTTCACATAGCTGAGTGGATTTAGTGAACCTACCTTCGGTGTCTGGCCCCGCCGAGCGCCCGATTCTCCTCAAGTAGGCGCATCTCCTTTTCAAAGTTGAGTTCTTCTAGTAAGGTGACGATCTTGTCGACGAGCCCCTTGTCCCACAGTCTATCAGTGTACTCTGTGATCGTATCGATGACCTCAGTGTTTCCTTCGGTTGACCACGATACCCCTTTGCGGGCTTGAACTGGAAACAGACAATAAAAATTACTCGAGTTTCTTGAAATTTAACTACGTATAACGTGACTAACCCAGAATTTTCAACGAATTCACAAGTGAACGTCTAGCGTCATAGTAGAGTAGAACCGCCACGAGGCCCCTCGTTGAGTCTGGGTAAAACTGCATTTGTTGTTCGGCTGGTTAAAAAAAAAACAAGTGCGGAAACAGGGTGAGTCTTGACGAGTTGTGAATTGGTCACGTAAATAAACATACCCGTCTCAACCAAATGCAACGCAACCAGTTCGTTCAAGTTGTACATGTCTGAAATGATCAACGCCTGCTCCATCGCGGCCGTGTCGACAGTCCTTGTCTTGGACGCACCAGGGAAGAGGACGGGCTCCTTGGTCGCCTTCTGCAGCAGTGTTCGTTGTTCGGCATTCTTCGCCTGCATTTCAAGAAACCATTAATTCACGTAATGGCAAAGTATTAGACGTGATGGAATTACGGGATTCTTCAGTAGGGAAATGAAATCTGGCCGGTGTTTTTTCAGAGTGTCTTGGAGTTCTTTAAGAAGGCTGGCCTGCTGCTTCAAGACGGTATTCTCCACAACGCGCGAGAGTTCTTTGAATTGGGTCCACATCTTCGAACATTAACTTGTTACTGCCAGAATGTACATGAAATGATAAACTGCTATTATTTTGCTTTTCAGTCTAATTGTTCTTTCTGGTAACGGCTCGTTTTTCCCCTTGGGTTCAGGACCGCGCACGCTGTTGTCGGTGGAAAATTTAAAGTTGGCTCATCAGCGCCACCTGGTTGTCTTAAGTATCTTTTTAGATATTGAATTAACGTGTTTCCTCGCAACTATGTTGAATTTAATTTAATTAAGATATTTCTTCAGTAAATTAAGAAATATAGTTAAATTTATTATTAATTATATGTTATTGGTAATTTAAATTACATTATTTATACTCGTAGTTCCAGTAAGATCCGCTAGGTGGCGCTGCAAACTATTCGTAACAGTGTTGAATTTTGTATGCGTATTTTCTCACAATTATTTAAAATGCTGATATCACTAACGTTTGTAATTCAGTTTAATTTGAACGGATTCAGTTACCTCAAGGAGCAAAAAGGAAACTTAATTTCTGTGCAACCTAATGTCATCAACGTTTATTGGGGTGCTATAGTAACACCATAGTTCAGTAATAAAACGCGTATCAGTTGAAAAAATATTCAAAGATGTACGTTCTATACCATTCTCGATCTACTACACAATGAATTGTTAAGAGAGGATAATATATTACATCAGAAAAAAGGACCGGGATAAAGCACAACAGATGTGTGTGTGAGAGACGACAGATTCTGACGAGATTTCAGGGCAGCGGGTGAATCAAAAATTTTTTAAAAAAGCCAACAAAAAAGGAAAAACGGTCTCGAAGGAAAAACGGGCAGCAGCAGCATCAATATAAAAATTACAAACGTACAAAAACATCAGGTTGTTGACTTGGACGGCAATCAGCCGTGTTGAACGTTGGTTACGAGCGTCAGCTGCGTGTCCTTCCCAATAGTAACGATAGTCGAAAAATATTTTTCCGCCTAGTTTAATATCGTGTTGGCCTTTGGCGATCATTTCAAATGTAAAAATCACTGTTCATCGTCGAGTTGGAAATAAATGAAGTTAAGCATTTGACTTTTCAGAGGAATTTGACATAACACCGAGCGCTGCTGCAACAAAGAGAAAAAATAACTTGAAAAGTTAAATCATTGGTATCAAACACGGCGTGTAAACCGCTACTTCATTGTCTTATGCAGTTTTCCTGGTTAAAAAAACGCCAATTCAGTACGGTGCAGTCATTAAAAGAGAAATGCTAATTGTTATTTTAGAAAAGGATAACCAGATCTCGGATTTGCGCTTCGTCGAGTGCGATATAAACTCAACTTGGAGAAGATCAAGTTGAACATTTACCCACCAGACGGTTATTTCAACTGTTATTCTAGATGGTGTATTAACAACTATGAAAGTAAATGGTTGAGGGAAATCTCAACAATGAAATTGGAATACAAAAGTATTTAATTGAAGTCCTGCGATTTGGATTTTTTACTTTAAGAGGTGAATGTTAATTCATCACGCTAAGTCAAAGTTAATACGAAGCCACTTTTGAAAAGTTGATATTAATGTCAATAACTTATTATTCAAATTTTACCAGCGAATATATAATCGCTTGGCTTGTTATAATCACGGTGAACTGGGATAAATGGTTCTTCATAAAGGAAGGGTATACTATTTTACCTGTTGTTTTTTTAATTACCTGTCTAATTTTATTATCTATCTATCTGTCTGGTCTACTTATCTACCTAGTCACCTGGCTGTCTATCTGCTTTTCTGCCCATCTATCTTAAGTAGTAATATATCTATTTATACATTTTATCTCTTTAGCCATCGAAAAAACTATCAATCTATCCATCTATCTATCTCCTATCTATCAACCTGTCAAATTATATACATATATATATCTATCTATCTATCTGTCTATCTATCATCGATCTTTCAATGTATATATCTATCTATCTATCTATCTATTTGTCTGTCTGTCTATCTATCTATTTATCTGTCTGTCTATCCAGCTACCTATCTACCTCCGTCTGTATTTGTCTATCTATCTGTCTACCTAGCTCCCTTTCTATTAGTAACCGAGGGGTGCTTTACTGCTGTTCTTCTTAATGGAGAAGGGCAAAGTCAGTGAACTTGAAACAGTACCTCACGTTTTAACAGCGGACCAACAAAACGGTGGGAAAGACTTTCGAGTCGACTATTCTGCAAAGGTCATATTGATTCTTCAACACCTTTTTAACTGAACCTTCTTTTTTTTATTTAAAAAAAAACATAATTTGCCAACGGTACAAACCGCTGCAGACAACTTCAAAGACCAACTGTCCTCGAAAAACTGACAGCAGTCGATCCAAAAAATAAAACAAAATGAAATACAAAAGCACAGAAAAAGATAGACGGAAAATAAAAGTAACCCTGATGTTCCATGGCTAGATACACAGTGAGGTAGCCAGGCGGTTCAAAAGATAGGTAGATAGCTAGACAGAGAGACAGATAGGTAGATAGATTGTTAGATAGATTGTTAGATAGATAGGTAGATAGATTGTTGGATAGACTGATACATAGACAAATTGGTTGATTTGTAGATAGATAGGTAGATGCACAGGGGGGTAGATAGGTGTTTGAATGATAGGTGCAGGTATAGCTAGAGAGACAAAGAGATAGACAGGCAGATAGATAGATTGATAGCCTGATAAATAGCTAGATTGGCAGATCATATAGATAGGTAGCTACATAGACAAAGAGATAGGTAGGTAGATAGATAGACCGATAGATCGGTAGACTGTCAGACAGATGGGTAGATAGATAAAGAGGTAGAAAGGCAGTTAGTTTGATGCGCTAAATAGATGTATAGGTAGATAAC
This sequence comes from Leptestheria dahalacensis, assembly GCA_022114935.1. Lineage (NCBI taxonomy): Eukaryota > Metazoa > Arthropoda > Branchiopoda > Diplostraca > Leptestheriidae > Leptestheria > Leptestheria dahalacensis. The sequence continues at coordinate 10,787 of JAIQCU010000820.1, forward strand.
CGATCGATAAATAGATACACTATTCGATAGGACATACGGACAGATACGCGGACGGCGGGAAAAAAGATGGGATTTCAAAATCAATGAAGAGTGCAAGTTGAGTCAATCTAACGGTGTGGGAAAGTTACGACACGGTCATGTGGTTTAACGTAAAAACCGTTCCCAGCTACTTTTTTCTTTGCCTACTCCTCCACATATTCTTTCACTTCCTTTTTGAAAATACCCCGTTGTCTTTTTTCTCTTTCAATTCCCGTTGTCCTTTCTGTATATTGTAATTTTATTTTGGCGAAACTAACGAACCGATTTCAACGAAACTTGACAAGTGCATTACGTGCCACTAGACCTATGCACAGTATTTTTTGGGTTGCTGGATCTTTAAAAGCGTTGGAGCAGTAAGCAATCCATTTTTCCCCGGCAAGAGCTCTTTTTGTTGGCCCTAGATTATAGCTGTTCGTACGGCTTCCGTTGACCTTGGAAATCTTGCGATTTCGGCTCTCAAGTGTATAGTTACCTAGTGCAATAAAATTTTGCATGATTTACAGCGTAAAGTGAGTTGGAAGCAACTTCTCAGTAAGAAAAAGCCAGTGACCAATAAAGGTGACCTAGAAAGGAATTAAAATCGGAGATTAAAAAAAAGCATTGAATAATATGGAATTGAGTATCTGGAAATTGAGTAAAATGAATGAAGGTACTAGACTATTATTGATATGAATATAGTACTTGGATGACTTGTGTCTTTCTCTCTAACCATTTGTCTGTTGATCTGTCTTCATCGATCTATCCACCTATCTACCTATCTATCTCTGTCTGTCCATATACCCAAGTATCTAGTTATCTATGTCCATCCAGCTGTCTGTCTACATATCTATATATCTGTCTAGCTACCTATCTTTCTATCTATCTATTCATGTCTGTTTTTCTACCTACTTACCTACCTACCTGTCTATCTATCTATCTGCCCATCTATCTATTTATCTTTGTCTGTCCATATACCCAAGTATCTAGTTATCTATATCCATCCAGCTATCTGTCTACATATTTATATACCTGACTATCTATCTATCTGCCTATCTTTCTATCTGTCTATAGATATGTCGGTCTATGTGCCTATTCATCTGTCCTACCTACCTACCTGTCTATCTATCTGTCCTATCTAATCTGTCTGTCTACCTATCTATCCCATCTATTTTTTTATCTGATCTGTCTGTCTATCTATCTATCATATCTACCTATATACCCATTCATCTGACTGTCTAAACATCCAACCATCCATCTATCCACCCATCTATCTAACCAGCTATCTACCCTATCTAACCATCTATTCATCCATTTACCTATATCTTTTAATTTCCAAGCCATGGATATATCAAAAAAATATTTTAAATTGGATGCGTCCAAACTATGAGGAAGTGCGGTTATCACAAACAAAGATTACAAAGAAACAAAAACATGTACAAAGGATTGTTGTCAGAAATATACCCTGAAGGTGGTTCGTAACTGTATAGCGGTTTTTTTGGCCCAACCGGAATGGCAGCACACGCGTTCGTCATTGTGTATATAGAAGGTCAGACCGGAAACCAGCATTCCCACACACTGGCGTACACACATGATATTTCTTTGATTTTTTTTCCTCCTCCCTTTCAATTGCCGTCGTATTTCTGTAAAGAGAAGGAAAATACAAAAAGTCAATCACCAAAAATAAATACAGAAATAAATCAAAAATTAAAACGAAGAAATAAGAAACTAAACAATTCGGTCGTAAAAATGTCAAATCGAAATTTAAAGTTTAAAACAAGTTCATAGAAGTCCTTCGAATAGTAATAACACATCAACTTTTAATGTAAATTATAATTAACTATTCTATCCTTCCCACATTAAAGTAGATAACAATAACATAAACCAATATTACACGGAGATTGTTAGAAGGAAACGAGTAAAAGCAAGTCGAGCGGAAACTTGTCTTTTCCTTCGCTGTGACCCAACCCTTGGGCAAACCAAAAAGGTACCAAGGGCAAATAACCCTGTGTCAATACCCATATCGCTATCAGATATCCGTATTACACCTTCCAAAAAGACCGACTGTATCATTCTTCACTTTCGCATAGCCTCCCTAAACTACGCAATTAGACTGTAACGAGTTAACTATAGAACTTAACTTAATCAATCATTAAGTAACATTCGGAAATAAATAAAAAAAATTAGACAGTCAACTAGACATGAAACGTGGACCGGACAAGATTCCGGAATTCCGCACAAAAGGATGCCTCGGTATGAGCCAATTGAACCGTCATTAAGGGCTGGGGGTATGGGAGGTCGGGGGGGGGGGGTGTTTTTGACGACTTGTTGTGTTTGACGACCCGCCAAGGTCGACTGTGCTCGTCGAAGGGAAAAAGCTCCCGCGGCCGTGACTCTTGCTTTCAATGGCAAAGGACGATTGCGCGCGCGCCCCCTCGATCGAGAGAAAGTCTCTCGGCTGGTTTCAAGGTGCCCTGTGATTCAACTCCCCTGGTCCATTTACCTGAAATATTTCACTGACAATAGTATCATGTCTTTGTCAGATGAATCAATCAGAAGTATACTAATATAGCAAAAAAAAATATGACGTAGTTAGTTTTTAATGTATTTTTTTAAACATTTCTTGAATGGTTTATATGTTACAAGTTGCAAGACTCTCGTTAATTGGATTATCGTGTAATTCATACAAGGTGCGCGACTTTTAAGGCTCTGCTTAAATTGGTTAATTTAATTATTGTCTAATCATTTTAAAGTTGAAATTCTCGATCGGAGTTAATTGATCGAAGTGTTAAATTTCCTAGCTTAGCTGTTATATTTCATTAAATTTTTAAGTTATATAAGATCTCGTTAATTTCAATATCATATCTTTTTCCTACATTATTATAAATTACGGTTAATTGAACTATTGTTAAGTTAATGCTTCATTTTAATTTAATTTCACAACTTTTACGGGTATTGTCGGTTAGAGCGCCACAAATGATGGTTTTCGAGGTCAAAGTTTCGAACAAAACAACCTGTCGACTGAATACCAAAACTCACCTGGAGGAAAATAGCCGCCCCACCCTGGATTCCCCTCCCCCTCTGGGTTAACTGATTCATATCGGCGGTTTTTGCCAAGTACAATGACTTCGTGCACCATATTCAAGTTTCAGTAAAAAAAAGGATTCTTGCTTGGGGATAAGTTGATTGCTTATTGCTCCCACAGTTCTAAAGTTATAGCAACCCAAAAAATACTGAGTGTAGACCTAATCGTACTTGATGCACTCGTCAAATTTCGTTTAAATCGGTTTATAAGTTTTGCTAAAATAAAATCCTAAAAGTTGATGATGACGACAATTCTCCGCCATAAAGAACCAATTCTTTCTTGCTCTAGACTGTCCCGAATTGAACCAGTCGAAATTACAATGTCAATTCATTTGTTATTATTGTTATATGATAACTTAATTAACTTAATTAACTACCTTAACCACATTACCAGACTTTAGCCTCCAGACAATCACGCTCAAGACCAACCCGGAAAATAGACGAAACCTCTCGATATTTGGCTTACGTGGACAACCGCTGAAACTAATAGAAGTCAGCCGGGAGAGAATAGCCGGTTAAAAAGGAAAGGGAAGTAAAAGAAGGGGAAAAGAAAGGAAAGGTAAAGAAAGTGAAGGAAAAAAAAGCGACTCGCGTAACTGTACATAAGCAGCAACGCACCGTTCTTCTTTCTTCTGGTTTACACTCGGTTGTCATTCCGTTAGACAGCGAAACTGTTGGCCGTGACCTACAACACTGCCACGCTGGATTACAAGTGGAGCAGCATGGGAATTTCAGCGGTGGAACACGAGTGGAACACGTCGGTATTCCATTTCTAAAGTGGAGCAGGATGGAGTTCCACTAGTGGATTCCATGAAAAATCGCGCTATAGCAAAAATGTTTTACTAAGTTCCATGATACTATGAGTTCCACCAGTGGAACACGAGTGGAACACGTCGGTATTCCATTTCTAAAGTGGAGCAAGATGAAGTTTCACTAGTGGATTCCATGAAAACTCGCGCTATAGCAAAAATGTTTTACTAAGTTCCATGATACTATGGATTTCACCAGTGGGACATGAGTGGAACACGTCGGTATTCCATTCTAAAGTGGAGCAAGATGGAGTTCCACTAGTGGAATCTACGGAAACTTGCGCTAGCAAAGATTTCCACCAAGTTTAGTTTTATAATCTCTAACTTAATAGTTAAGTTCGACGATCATCAACGGAACACTGACTCATGACTCAAATGATTCAATAACTCATTTGGCAAATGATTCCACAACAACAGCGTGTTCATTTCGTCAAGACAATAACAGAACCGGAATCGATCATTAACTCTAGCAATGACTCAAATGATTCAATGACTCAAAAACACCATTTCTTATTTGATTCAAAAATTCAAAAAACGCCTCTTGTGACTCAACTATTTAACAGTGACTCACGAATCAATGACTCAATAACTCATTCAACAAGTGATTCCATAAAAACAGTGTGTTCAATTTGTCAAGACAATAACAAAACCGAAATGGATCATTAACTCTAAGCATGACTCAAATGATTCAATGACTGAAACACAGCATTTCTGATTTGATTCAGAAATTCAAAAAACGCCTCTTGTGTCTCAACTAATTAACAGTGACTCACGAATCAATGACTCAATGACTCATTCGACAAATGATTCCGCACAAAAACAGCGTGTGCAGTTCGCCAAGACAATAACAGAACCGGAATCCATCACAAACTCTAACAATGACTCAAATGGTTTATGATTCAAACACTTAATGACTCAAACGTGCGACTCCTAATGACTCAATTCCACAATAAACATTGACCCAACGAACTAATCCGCTGGTCATTCTGTCCCTCGAAATTCATCAACTTCACAATGACTCATGACTCAATGATTCAATAAGTCATTCGAATACTGATTTCACAAAACAGGGTAGGGAATGATGGATCTTTATAACTTAAGAATTTTATTTTGGCGAAACTAACAATCCGATTTGGATGAAACTTTGCCAGTGTATAAGATGCTATCAGCTCTACATTCAGTATTTTTTTGGCTGTTATATCTTTAAAAACACGCCTGCCATAAGCGATCAACTTTACCCCATCATGCAGCTCTTTAAAGTTGCTCTATAGCCTCTACACAAGACGAGGAAATTAAATCATTAAAACCTCAGCTTCCATTGACCATCTGCCTTGCGCTGCGCCAAACCATTAAAAGAAAAAACAATTTAAAAATAAATAAATAAACAAAAGTGGCAAAGGTGAATAATCTTACCAACAGTGGCCGCAATTAGTATCAGATTGAATAGCAGGCCAGCGGTATTTTATTTCAATTCATTTTTCCGCACGATTAAAGCCAATTCAATTCTCCTCGATTTCCCAATGGAGGGTGGGGTGGGGGTGGGTTGGTGGACTCAGTTATTTTTATTTTCCTCTTTTGAAATTTCCACGCGTTTCCTTATATCCTCCCCGTTGAAATGGTATGGGAAACACGCGTCATCTGCGTCTCTTTTAAACTCGCGCGGTTAATTCACCTTTCCCAGAAAAGGTGAACTGAGATTTCCGTTTTTTTGGTATTAATCGCTAAATTTAAAAAGAAACACTTTAAGTATCGATAATTAATACAATAGTAATAATAATAATAATCGATTACGTAATCGAACGATTCGAATTTCATCTAAAGGTGACATTCTCTATGGCGGCGCAGTTAATTCACTTTTCAGTATTTAGAGAAATATTCAGTTTTTCAACCGATTACAGCAATAGCATCCTTAAGTATCGATAACTAACCTGATATTAATCGATTATGTAACTGAATGACCAGAGTTACAACAAGAAAGGGACAGTCCCCATTCGCGCGTTTAATTCATCTTTCCCGAAAAGGTGAATTTCGATTTCGTTTTCGTAAGAATCACCAAATTTTATAAATTCGCTTGAAATCGCAGCATCCTGAAGTATCGATTGGTAAGTTCTATGGTAATCGATAATCAGAACCAAAATCAAAAGTCATCAAAATGACAAATCAGTTTAAATCGTGCCGTTCTTTAGTTATCGATCCATCGATTATGAACCCTGAAGTAATCGATTACGTAATCATATAATCAACTTTGTAATCAAATGGCGTGATTACTTCGCTGGTATTTATAAGAATAATCCTAATCGAAAGCCAATTACGTAACTGAAAAGTCCGACTTGTAATCTAATCCAAAGTTTAACTTCATTTCAACGTAATCATATTAAATTGCAAAATTAGTTATAATTAGAAGATTAAAGAATATTAAGTTACAAATAACTCCTCAAAAGTCCTTCGGCCGTTTCACTTGTTACAACGTTTGCGGCCAAGGTCTTCCCAGGCTGGGGTTCGTAACTCGACCAAGATTCTTGCTCAAGATTCTTGTCAAGAATCAATTAACTAGTATCAATAATTTTTATTTTTTTCCAGAATCCTTGAAAATTACTTATTCGAAAATTTAGAATTTTTAAGAGTTAATATCAGAGAATTAAAAATTATTTTTTGAGATTCAAATAATTTTCTTCTTTCTTGAGATTCACATCGAGATTCTCAGAGGCAGGACTGTTATTTCAGTTCTTTTGTTTTATCGAGAATAGAGGTTCTTTGTAAAGTTTGATTGTCTCGGAATCTTCCCATGAGGTTGGGAATGATTATCACAGCCGTGCCACCCAACCATACCGCCCGAAACAACAACAATTCAAATAGCGGAAGTGCGGCGGATCTGGACGAGTGCGGAAACTCGTTCGCGGGAATTTCAAATGTGCGTGAGAATAGCTGTGAATCAAAGAATCATATCGAAATTCAACAGGAATGCGATTATTCTTGAGATTCTTATATGTAGGATAGAGTAGAATTGGGAATTATTGAGAATCTTAAAGAATCTCTGATATCTTTGTTCACAATTTGTGTTTTTGAATCTAGTAGAATGGTCTAAGAATGACAAGAATCACGAGGAGCTGATTCGAGCTTTTGATTCTCGTTTACGAATCACACTGCATACAGTAGAGAAGGAACGGGATTTATGAAGAATCTTGAGATTCTTTGTGTACAGTTCTCGGTTTCTTAAAGGATTCCTGTGAATCTAGTAAAAGAGTGGTAAGAATGGTAAGAATGACACAAGAATCATTACTCAATCAAAAGCTGATTCTAAATTAGGATTTTGAGATTCTCGTCTAAGAATCATACTACTCGCACAGTACGAGTATCATGTCGAACGCGGGATTTACAAAGAATCTTGAGAATCTTTGTTTACAATTCGCGGCGTTTAAGATTATCTCTGTGAATCTAATCAATAATTCGTAACAATGACAAGAATCACGAATCGATGAAAAGTTGAACTCGAAAAAACCCCATTCTGAGATTCTTGTTTCAGAATCATACAATATTCAATGAAGTAGTAACGGGAATGATAAAAGAATCTTTGCATACAATTCAACGATTTCCAGGATTCTTTTCGTGAATCTGACTTTTCACATTGGGTTGATGAACGGCTAGGACTAGGGATTCCTTTTCAAGAATCATTCTTTCTACGCTCTTTGTACCACGTGGGCAAGGCTCCGCCCACTTTCCTAAAAAGCAGCCAATAGGGATTTTTCAACCCTTTAAGGGTTAAACCGAAACAGATGCACGGCCAACGAACCGTGGTCCAATTAAAGTTAAAATATACATCAAATCAACTTAACATTAAAACTCATTAATTTAACAACCTTATGATTTTGGCTACTATGAATAAAATATGAAAAATGGCTGTACGTAATTCGAAACGATTAAACAATTGAGGAATCTCGTATCAGAATCTAAACTGAAGGGAGAAATTTTTACAGCAATGGGGTCAGAAGGGATTGTCCATTGCTAAGAATAAAGTCTACGTGTTGGAAACCGTCTGAAGGGAAAAACAACCCTTGAAAAGTGGGTTATAATGAAATCGAATTCTCGGTATACACCCGGAAAAGTGGTAAATAACCCCGAGAAAAAGGCGGGGGGGGGGAGGTTTGAACTGGGGAATTGAGGGGTTGGGGGTAGACAAAGAAGGGGATTTGGTTGTTTCAACATACCTCTTGGATTTCCACATCTCTCCGCCATTTTAAAACGGTCACTTCTGGAGAATGCTGACCTATAGGCCGTTCCACGTATGAAAGGGGGAATACAACGGGAGAGACAATGGAGATGCCAACTGGAACACCTGGAACGCAATTTGTACGGATGAAATCACACACCCTGATTCTAAAATTCCCATCGATTATAGAATTCTAGGATTTTAATTCAATTAGTTTAAAGACACGTGAAATGAGAACCAGTATGTATATTGGAGCAAAAGGATATGGAAAAATTGTAATTACTGGAAACCTAATTAAGTCATGCGCCTTTGGAAAAGCTAATATTTACCAGAGAATGTATTGGATGCGAAAGTAAAGCAAAGATCCAATAATTAAAAACCAATAACACAATTTGATCGGAATAAGCTTACAGTGTAATACGAGACTGTAACTAATTGTCTAGAGCTATTTATAGTATGCCTGTCCTTCTACCTACGTTAGCTGGTTATCTATCTATTCTGTGTATCTGTATGTGTCTACCTGTCTATTTATCACCAGGCAGCATACTCAGTCTTTCTATCTATCCATCTATATGTCTGTCTATCTTTCTTCCTGTCTCTCTGTTTGTCCGTCTGTCTGTCTGTCACTCTGTCTGTCTGTCTATCTATCTAACTATCTGTTTATCTATCTATCTATCTATTATCTATTTATCCATCTACTTATCTATCTGTCTCTCTGTATCTCCATCTATCTATCTATCTATCTATCTATCTGTCTATCTGTCTATATGTTAATGTGTCTGTCTGTCTGTCCATCTACCTATCCACCTATCTACCTATCTACCTATCAATCTATCTGTCTGTCTGTTTGTCTATCTATTTATCTATTTATCTATCTATATATCTATTATCCCTTTATCTATCTATCTTTTTATCTATCTATCTATCTATCTATCTATCTATCTATCTATCTATCTATCTATCTATCAGTCTATCTATCTATCTCTCTATTATCTATTTATCCATCTACTTATCTATCTGTCTCTCCATCTATATATCTGTNCATCCACTCATCATCCATCCATCCGTCTATCTGTTACCAATACCTACAATGTAAGAGAATCCACAGAATTGCAAATCTGTTCAGCAAATCTCCACTTTTGGTCCAATTCGGTCCCATCACATCACTCGCGCCACTGGATTCTCAGGAATCTACGACCTGTCTGTCGCAATTACGTTGAAACAAAGGAAAAAAAGAAATGAAAACCGGTTAAGAATCACAGCAAGAAAAAATAAACAGCCAATCCAATGAATCAAATCATAACCGAACGCTACAAAGCAAACTTGTAGCAAACAGGGAACAATACACCAATAATAAATTAAATTCTAAATTCAATGAACACAAACAAATTTTACGGCCCAGAATATCCAAACGAGAACGTGAAAACGTTGAATAATAAAATAATTGAAAGTCCCATCAGTTTCATCCCATCATCAACCAAAAGATGTCAAGTAATTTAAAAATCACTGAAATTAATTACATATTTTTTTATTTTTGTTAATTATGATTAAATTAATATGCTATACTTTAACTCAGCGTGTAGACGAACCTACTGAACAGATATTGTACTTCTTCAACCATAAAGGTAAAAGTTAAAATGCTAAATTCCGCCAAAATATCCGGAATATCTTCAGGTGCTAACGTGAAACATTTCATGTCTCATCACTGGAAAACTCCATCAAATTCCAAACTTATTAATCATTAAAAAATTATTCAAACTTGTATAACATTTCATCTCAGTACTGAATATAAACTATGAAGATAGAACTTGTACTAAATTCCACCTTGGTTCCACCGAAGAGCCCGACGTAGCTACGGGTTTCCGACTGGGAGGAGCCATAATAGTGAAAAGGGGAGGGCGAGGAGGAGGAGAGGAGCAGGAGGGTTTGAAAGTCTATGGGTGGAGGGATTCCAGGTAAGAACCTTGAAAACGTGGCCTGAGGCTTCGTGCGGGAGTCCGCTATATTTCCACGCTAACTTGGAGTCCTTGAGGTTAGATGGGGCGGGGGGGAGGGGAGGAGGAGGCGGAGTAGGAGGGAGCAGGAGGAAAATTCCCAGGTCCCTTGCGGCCAAAGACAAGACAAGACACACAGGAAAACCGAAACAACGGCACTTTTGCGCTCGGCCCCATCACGAACCACTTGTCCTTCAGCCGCAGTGGCGAGCAGACGTGTACTTGAAACAGTGAAAGCCTATTTTTACTTTTTTTTCCCAAACGGGGGAAACTCTTTAACCTTCAATTTCGAGTCCCTTCTAAAAAAAATTGAGTTCAAAGTTAAATCTTAAAACAATTAAAATTTCTACTTGCGTCTTTTCGAGCAGTTTTGAAATCGAGAGGAAAGACACGATTTCTCGGCGATTTGAACGCACGCGCGCAATGCGCTTTTCGTCATCGGTCTCCTCGTCTTGAAAACTCTATTTAAATTCAAGTTAGATTGACTTCCGACGAGAAAACTTTCTCAATTAAACCAAAATGCCTAAGATCTTCGTGCTCATCAAACGATTCGAGGAGCAGCAAGCTCATCTGCTCGAAGCCCAAAAGGGAAACGAAACACCGAGCGACACTGTGTCGCCCATCGCCAGTCTTAATAACTCGGATACATTAAAGGATACCTTACCAGAGCCAGGTAACCTTCTAACTTGAATCTAATTTCAGTACAGCGTCACGTTTGGTTGTTTGTTTGTTTGCTGAAAACCCGTATGCCCACATGCGACGCGTCGCACAGTCCCGTATTGCTTCTCATTTTGGACGAGACTAAAAACACATCAATTTATTAATCAGCCTTTTCAAGAGTGCAGTTTGGAACTGGCGTTGGAACGACTCGGATTAAATTCCACCGTAATTCCACAAATGTTCCAATTTCTGCCAGAAGGGCGCTCTGGGTTAAAAATGTCGACAAAACAGTTGGTTCTCTTGGCAGCAGCTGCTTTCCTGGAAAACCAACTTATCTTGAACCCTCGGGAAAAGAGGGTCACGCCAGGTCACGTCCAATGACCTGGATTGACCCTTCCTCAGGTCCCTGACCTTGAAAACACCCCGAAGGTCGCTCATTTGGGGAAGAGAAGGGTGAGTAGCCTGGCCAAAGGGTTTTCCACCCGGTTGATGAAGAGGTGTTTCTGAGAAAAATTCGACCCTTTAGCACCCTCAACGACCTTAAGGCTCTTAACCCTTCCTTCCCCCCTCCCCCGAACCCTCCGATGGACACACATGTAGCGGATTCAAGTGAATGATATTGAACCCAAAACGGGGCGTTTTATCCCTACTTTTTTCTGGGGAAAAACTGCACCCGGCAACGGTATTACCAAGTATAGGGCCTCAAGAGTGCCCTGGACCGTAAACAGTTCGCAGAACTTAGCTGTTGTTTAAATTCGCCCTTTTCCTTTTTCGCCCGACAAAATGGAAACAAAGTTTGGGCTGGCGTCTCAGTAACGTTGATCATCAATCGAATGAGCTTGTCATTTGAAGTAAAACTCGGGAAGTAAACTTGTCACGCGGACTTGAGGCAGCCGTGATGCAATACAAGGGAACAAGATGGCGGAGTGAATCAGCTATCCCTGCTATTTTTATACAGCTGCTCGAATTCAATACTTGTTACATCAAAGAGGCAATAATCAAGGGTCCCAACTTATAAAACAAACGACGTTAGCTTCGTATATGTTTGAGATTATACAAAACAAGCGTCATTTGAGCCACGTGCTTCGCGTACTTTGGTAACAAGATGGCGGCCGCTGCGACCGGCCCCACCTGGTGGTTGAAACTCGAAACGGGACTTCCCAGGCACCATTGGGTTTTCAATGCCAAGGACATGGCACTTTTTTTACTTTTACCTGAAGAGTAAAGGGGTTTCTCTTTTCGCGACGGTTTTTGATTTTGTTCGGGGGAAAAGGGGGGAGGGGGGTTAAACCGTGTCCTTTTAGACCTTAAGATCGATAGACCGCTACAACGGGAGCGACTCTGGGTTGAAAGTAGAGATTGGGAGGAAAAGGTGGTTTTAAGAAGGTCTAGCCTCGCCTGGTTCGCCCCACAGCGAGGCAAGAGAACAGCTACTTCAACCGGAGGCTATGTTTTACCTTGAAAAACCTGGCGGCTGCAACAGTTGGACGAAAAGGGCGAGGGGAGGGGGGGAGGGGAGAAGGAAAAAAAAGTTACGACACCTGTTTGGCCAACCAAAGCAGGATCTCGTTTTCTGTGTCAAGGGTATTCGAACCTGGCTCTTGGGCAAGCAGACGGAAGTTTTCAACTATGCAGTGGCGCAACTCTTCAGGAAACTTGCCGTTTCAGACGCTGATTCAGCTCGTTGAATATTAACAATTCAAGGAAAAGATTGGAATAGTAGATTGTCAAAATCAAATCTACTATTCCAATCCCTATTCTAGTATTATTCCATTCGACTATTCCAATTTTTTATCTGGACAATTTTAAAGTTAAGCCAATTGAATACTCGCGGCCAGGATTGGCGCAGTATGTCGTAGGACCCGATTTCTCGAAGCTGGTCACGGAGAACACTTCCTATTTAGTAAAAGGACAGCGGGAAAAAGTTATTAGAATGCGTCACGTTCGCCTCGCTGACCAAATAAAGGTGGCCCCGCGTTAGGAAACCAGCTCGTTGCGACGAAACTAACGGTGCGCAAAATTCCCACCGTTTTTTTCAACGTTCCTTCAAAACATGAAAATAAATTCTGCTCGAATTCCGACCGTAACGGATGTTGGCGTGGCTCACTTCCCATTTCCTCCCACGCTGACAATAACTTGCAATCAAAACGAGTTAAAAAGTCGCAAAAAGTCTTTTCCTTGAAGTCATTTCTTTGATTTGATGCGCTGAAAGTTACCGAAGAGAATCCGCTCGTAACGAGTCCCCTCTCGCACCGTGGGTTGGAATTCATTTCCCACGCTTTTGAACGTTGTGAATAGCGGATGACGCCGAATAACGAAAGCGAAAAGTCAGCCGCGGGCCAGAGAAACAAAAAATTGAACAACAAAGACATCCCCCGCCGCCTTTCAAAACTAAAAACAGCCCCAAAGAGAGGAAGAAAGGTAAGCAACCGCAGCGTAGAAGCTGTTGAACCGAACAAGGTCATTAACACGCCGTACTGAAAACCGCAACAGGTGGCGTTAAACATTTACGACTCTTCGTTTTTCACTTTATAGTAAACACCAGTTAGCACGAATTGTCGAGTCACTCCATCTCTCTGCCGTAGAATAACCGAAGTTTTTTCAACATAGCACAATTTATGCTAAGCTATTCAAAGTAAGGAAGTAAGGTATTGGGATTAACGGGATTTTGTTGCCAATGTTGCAGAGGAAAAGAAAGATGCGGTTGGATCGGGCCGTCGATACCTGCCATTTTTTGCTCACTTGGAGAAGGAGCAGCATCGTCCTGCCGATGAGGAGTCCAAAGATTCCCAGCTGCCAGAGTCCCGCGAGCCTGTCCGAGTGAGTGTCATCCAGCGTGCCCCGACATCGTCCCGGCTTCACGAGCCCGAAGTCGACAAGAAGAAGGAAAATACGACAGCATTACCGCTGCCCGCTGCTACAGAAGAGAGCGAGGACCAGTCGCAGCAGCCGGACGAAGACGAGGAGCCGGTTCAGGAAGCACCGCTTGATTACCGTGTAGCGTGTGTCAAGATCAGTGACGATGACGCTTCCCCGTCTTCAGCGCCGAGACGCAGGCTCCGCCAAGAGGATAGCGCTCTGGACATGCGATCAGTCCGGCCGAGGATGTCCTGCGCCGGATCACAGGAGAAACCGTGCGACGGTGATAGCGGAGCCGCTGGTGGCGGAAGCGGTGGCGGTGGTTCCAGCGGAGGAGGAAGTTACGGTGGCGGATCCCGGTCGTACCATCTCGGCGGCGGCGGTGGAATGTCTTTCGGCGGCGGAGCAGGTGGAGGTGGCCTGGGCGGAGATGATGGAAACGGACATAATCATAATAATCACAATCACGTGAATCATTTACCATTTGATGCTCTGGACGGATGCTCGGTTGATCTCGAATCCCAACTGTTGCTGCTGCCTTCGCTTAACGAAGCGCTGCCACCCATGCGAACGTTTCAGCAGTACGCTAAGATGCAGGATTCTTCCTCGCGCTATACATCAACAGGAATGACGTAAGTTGAACTATTTAACCAATGAACCGTATGGATAACAATCTAAACTGCTTCTTATTTGTAAACAGGAATACGTTACCAGATTTCGACCGGCCGGCAGTCAGTGAACTTGAAGCTGCTCTCAACTCTTTGACCAGCATGACCAACCTCGGCTCGTTCAATCTGGGCAGCATGAACATGTTCAATTACGGTTCCTCCACAACGGCACCTAACTCGTACAGCAGCTTCTCGATGCACACAAACGGCGCCGTTGCACCGCACACTCCAGCGTCACTGGGTGGGGGGCCCAGTCCGTGCGCCACTCAGCCGGACTTCTTCGAATTAGCCTCGGACCCTGACATGTGCGCCGATGACCAGAACTCATTCTGCCCGGACGTTGACCAGATCACTGGTTTGCAACTGACCTTCCCAGTCGATGGAAGCGTTCACGTTTTACCGGAACAACTTCACAGCCACTACAGCAATGCAACCGCAACTCAGCGGAGGGGACCCACGCCAGACGACGGGCTTTCAGCTCTTGGAAATTTCAGTCCCTCCACGTTGCTGACTCCCGTGTCTATTGACCAGTCCCCTTTGATGGATACACATTTCGCGTCGTCTCAGATGTCACCCAGTTCCTTGTCAAACTCGCCCACACCGGCACCGATGACAGCCTCGACGCCATCGGCTATCCCGCAGGACGAATCCAGCTGCGACTCAGGTCCCAATCTTCAAGTCCGAGTCTCTGTTCTGCAGCAAAAGGTATTTCATCACTTTACAGCACTTCACTTTGGAGTAGAATCTAACATTTTACCTTTGAATGAAATATAGTTGGGTATTCCCGGCGACGCACCAATCGAATTCGTCAACGGCGGTCACGGCATCAAGAACCCCCTGGTCAACGAGCAGCAGCTGGAGAAACTGCGCAAGACCGAGTCGAGAAACTCGGATTCGCCTACTGTGGATTCGCCTCGTAGCGGGGGCGAAGGTGATCAGAACAAATTTAGCTGCCGTCTGTGCTCCAAGGCGTTCTCACTGCAAAGGCTTCTCAACCGACACATGAAGTGCCACTCGGATGTGAAGCGATACCTCTGTACCTTCTGCGGCAAAGGCTTCAATGATACATTCGATTTGAAGAGGCACACCCGCACTCACACAGGTAAACATTCAGACTGTTGAAACGTCTTGTCAACCATAGTAATTAATTAATTTTCCTTAATCATCGATAAATAGGTGTGAGACCTTACAAGTGCGCTTTCTGCGAAAAGTCCTTCACCCAACGCTGCTCTCTCGAATCGCACTGCGTCAAAGTGCACGGCGTCCAGCACGACTACGGTTACAAGGAAAGGAGAACTAAGGTACGGATTAGCGAGCCCGAATCTTAACCCCCGATTGACTCGTTTTGGCTAATACGCGGTTTAATCTTGCAGATGTACGTGTGCGAAGAATGCGGTCACACGACGGCCGAGCCCGAAGTCCATTACGTGCATCTGAAGGAGAACCATCCCTATTCACCGTCGCTGCTCAAGTTTTACGACAAACGCCACTTCAAGTTCAGCAACTCCAACTTTGCTAACATGCTCCTTCAAGTTCGGACTTGAGAGGCTAGAATTGGCCTTGGTCGTCGTCAATGACTGCGAAAAATGACATAGATCTATTTTCCTATTTAAAATAAAACGAACAAACTGGGTTGGTGGTGGGCCTTATGAAAAAAAAAAGATTCGTTCCTCCAATGATTGGGTGCGTGTTTTTTTTTTGTTCTTCCCTGTATAGCCGTTGCAACCAGTCGAAGGACAAGTCAGAAATTTCGATGACTCGCGACTTTTCTTTCTTCTTTTTCCTCAGGTTGTGGGAATTTTTTTAATCGTTTGATTTTAATTATTATAATTTTTTTTAATTTGTTACTTTATTGTTTCTGCATTGATCCAGAATGGGGGAATGGTGGTGGATGATAGGAGGGAGGGAAGATATCAGTTCTGGTACTGCAAGCAACGCTCGTTAATTTATTCTCTTCCACATCGTGTTAGTCTCGGTTCTCAAACAGTGAACACACATATTATGTCGCCCCTTTGATAACTTGAAATGTTTCCGTTTTTCTTTGTGTGTCAACCTCATATGTTGTCCCCTTTTTTTGTTTGTTTGTCGTATTAGCAAATACAAACAATATTACAACAATTTGGTCGCTTTGCTTTACCAGCTGCCTTTTGTTTTGTTGTTTTTCTTTTTCGTCCAAAATGGAGAAAAAAAGGAAATAAATTTAAAGAAAAATCACTCCCTTCATGATTGTATCACAGTACCAGGGCCTAAATGAAAAACCACATAAATATTAAGGAAAAATAGAAACCAAAGCAAAAGGGAAATTTTTTTTTAAAATGAACTGGAATTGGTAAACTTTTTAGTAATTAATTTTTTGTTTTCCTTGTTGAGGGGAGAGGGGGGCAAAAATTATTTCGTCGATTTCATTAAGGCACCTTCCCTTTTGCCCTACCGTTTTCTTATAAATCTCGATAAGTAAGAACGCGAGGAGAGGAAAACAGGATTGATATGGTTAACCACAAATAAGAGAGAAAGTTGAAAAAAAACCTGTGTGGAATGCGTACGTCGTCAAATGTAAGATTCGCAACGATAATTTGGAGCCTAAAAGTTTAGGATTTCCCTTTAGGTTGGTGTTGCCGGTTGATTTTGGCGATCCTGGATTGGACGATATTTAAGTGGCGGAGGATGTAGTCCTCGTGAGGAGCCAGTCGGTGGGCTTGCTGCAAGCACTGCTCGGCCTTCTTCAAATCACCGCGCTCCACGTAGACGACGCACAGGTTGTGCTGTCCCTGGACGTTCATCGGGTCCAGTTCCAGGATTTTCAGGTAACACTAGATGGTAAATTAAATTGAGTATAACCTAATAACAAACATGATCATGAATGATTCTATAGTTCGGAAGAAAACAAGAGTCGTTTCTAAATGTTCCAAACCAGGTTTTTCAGATTCACAACAATCAAGTCGGACGCAGGTCGAAAATATCGAAATCCGACGGATTTTTCGATCGCGCTTTGCACTTTTCAGTATTACTTTCACATAAAAGATAAACTTGAGATAAGATTGTAATACTGAGGTTGCCACACAAGATCTAGAAATCAGTCTGGATTTATGTCTATGTTAATGAGATTACGTCATTCATTAGATTCTGGTCTTTAGAAAAACAAGTAAACCGTAATTACGTTTTCGGCCGCTTCAAGGTCCTTCATGCTGTTGATATAGATATCGCCCAGGAGGATAAGGCCCTTGATGTGATCGCTGTGATGCTGCACTAGCTGCTTCAAAAAGGGAACGGCCTCCAGGGGACGACCCGTGTCCGATAACAGCAGCGCCAAGTTAAACAGCGCTGAACGGAAACTCGTCTTTATCAGCACAGCGTTCTGCAAGCGGGCGAAAAAAAACACACACCATAAAACAGATAAGTATTAACATAAATAAATTTTTAAAAAAATCAAACATTGTTATCCCTTTAGATGGAGGATTTGAAAGTCAGGTTAACCTTGAAATGGACCTCAGCAGCAGCCATGTCTCCATTATCCATAGCAATCATGCCCAGGTTGAAAAGAGCGCGTTCGTTGGCCGGATCCATCTGGAGAAGCCGCTCCAGCCGCCGCGTGGCTTCCTTCCGCTGTCGCTGGATCACGTCGGCGCTGGATTCCTTGGAATCGGCAGACAGTTCCTGCAGAACTATGGCCGAGTTCAAGAGCGATGCCTGGTGATCCGGCTCCAGTTCCAGCGCGCGTTCCAGGTAGGCCAGTGCCTGACTGGCTTTTCCTTGTTCCAGCAGTACCACTCCGAGCTTTAAAAAAAAATCAAATAAACTATTGACAAACCTATGGATTCTTATCAGATGCGAGCAGATTACGTTGTAATAGATATCCGGATTACTCTTGTCGTAGAACAGGGCCTTTTCGTAGACTTCTTGGGCTTCTTTCGTTCTAAAATTTTGAATAAATTAGTTTTAATAAGGTATTTTACAAGGAAAGTTTATTCGTTAAGAGTTAATTTTAGAACTAATCATTTGGATGAGAGTGTCTCCTCTGCTGATGTCTAAATTAAATTAATTTGATCAATCAGGAACTGGGGTTACTAAAAAGGACTGCACTGTTGGGTAACATTCCCTTGAGCAGTATTGTGATTAGTTTTATTAGCGTATTATTTTAAGGAATATGTCTTCGCTGTCGATGTAGGCCTGCGTATAGTCTTGTGTTATTTCATATAATAAACTATAATTAATCTTGATGAAATGTCGAACTGGGTTTACTGATACGACTGTTGTTATGTAGCTTTCCTCCTAATTAGATTGTTACGAGTTACGTTTAGTTATCTCAATAGAAACGTTATCACAATTAATCTTAAAAACTTAAAAAAATACAATGTAACTTTAATTTGAAACATAAAGAACTGGCATGACTAATTAGACTGTTGATAGATAATATTCCTTCTAATTAAATATTATAGTTACTGGTTACAATTAGATCTAACACGACGAAATTGTAAAAAGAGCTAGTTTAAAAACCTATTTATTTCGATGAGAATGTCTTCTCTGCAGATGTGAATATAAAGGAGGTGGGATTACGAGTAAGACTGTTGTTATAATATATTGTTATACGTTTTAATCAGGTGTTAGAAAAATTAAGAGTTGGGGTTATAACCTATTCATTTTGATGAGAATGTCTCCTCTGTTGATGTAGGCCTGAGTGTAATCAGCCCTCATGCTGATGGCCTGTCTGTAGAGCGCGTCAGCTTCGCCCAGTCGCGTCTCGTTGCGCGCAATCAGGTTGGCCAGGTTGAGGAACACGTTCAGGTGGTTGGGTGCGATGCGCGCCTGGTAACTCTCGCCCGGTTTGGCTCGCGGCAGCAACGATTTCGCCTGTTTGGTTCAATCGCACATTAAACGTTCTCAGACACGTATTTACAATTGACAGTCAACGCGAAATCTCCAGTTTTACACATGGAATGGAATAATTATCAATAAAAACCTTGAGATACGCAGCTTCGGCTTCGTTGTACAATCCTAGATTGTTATAGGTTCGTCCAACATTGATGTGGGCTCCGATGTCGTCGTCCTGAACCCTTTCGTATTTGGGGAAATTTGGATATGACAAGTCAGTTCGCCTGAATTCTTTCGATGTTGCGAAACGTAAAATAACAGATCGAGAATTTACCCGACAGCTTCGAGAAAGTACTCGAGGGCCTCGTGATATTTGCCCTGGCTCTCCAGAGCGTGGCCGACGTTGTTGAATAGTTTGGCGTTACGCTGGTTCACCTTGAGTCCGGCCTCGAATATCGATTGCTCCGATTCCCAGTCAAAGTTGCGCACGTACGTCTTGAGTCCGTGGAACGCGAGCAGCAAGGCGAAACCCAATCTCAGTAACCACCTCCAGTAATGTTTCCTTTAAATAAATAAAAAAAATAACAATAACGATAAAGACAGACAATACAATTTAAAAAAACAACAATACAACTTTAACACATTAATTAGAAAATTAAACACATAATAATACACTAATTAGCTGGGTTAATTAATCAGGCTTTTACTGTGATTTCTGATCAAGTCTTGTCCCGCCATAAGCCACGAGAAGACAGAACCCCATCGAGGGCATGTAGAGCACCCTCTCGGCGACGACAAACCCCACGGGGAAGAAGAGATTCGACGCAGGCAGGAACGGCAGGATGGTTAGCGACAGAGCCAAGATGAGCGCGTCATTCCCTTGCCAGAATCCCAGATGGGCCAGTTTGGCCAGGATGGCGTACAGGAGCAGCCACTGGAGATTCCTCCAATCGGCAAGCGATTCCACCAACGGGATCGTACCCATGGTCCAATCACAGCACAGGAACGAAGGGAAGGCCAACAGCCAAGCGTTCAGGGCGGCCAGATAGTTGTACGTCAGGTGGCGCGCCGGAAATGGAGCCGAGGATGCAGGATTGTCGAATCTAAGACAAAGTGCAAGATTGGGGATTTCACTCTCAACAAACAAGCTTAACCGAGAGAATGAAACAACTTTTTCCTCAAACACAAAATGTACTTAATCTTACTAATAAATGAACCACGTTATATTCAAAGATCCTACTTTATTGCACAATCATGTGACAATAACCAGACCTGCACATTTTCCATTTTTAAAAACATATTTTAAGATTACGGGTTTTTAAATCGACACGGACACACTGATCCGCTTATTACTTGTGGGAGAAGAACAATTAAGACGAACCGTGTGAAAACGGGTAACTGGGACCCCATGACGAACATCCGGGCCAAGAGAAGAGTCACAGTGAAGACGGTGATGGAGATGGCGCGCGGCAGAAAGTGTTTCTTCAGCCTCGGCAGCGGGGATGCCGGGGGCGATCCTTTGGCGGGGGCGGCCACTGATTTCAGAAGACGGACGAGTTGCTCGCCTTTCAGCTGAGATTTAACCCCCCAAAAAATTACAAAAAAATAAAAAAATACACAACTTAATTAATAGACGTAAATTCGATATCAACATGTCAGTCTTTCACAAACAATAAATTAATACTCTGGCAATTAAAGCAGACGTTCTGAGAATTCTTTAAAGGCTTCGCTAATTGACTAAGACGCAAGCCTAACCTTTTCTTTAAATAAAGATCAAAAGGATAATTGAATACTTTGTTAATTAAACATTTTTTTAAAGGTTGCAATAATTTGCTAAGATATAATCTTGATACGAAAAATTCAATCGATAAAATTTCCTTGATACAGACTTAATTAAATTAGACAATCTTTTTTCAAGATTGAGATAATTCGCTAGGATACAATCCTAACAAACTAATGCAATTAATAAAAATGACACAGCGGCAAGGAGCACCGTAAAAGAGGCTCCAAAAAGACGGGGAAAAAGTAAAATCAATTGGACAGTGCTGAAAGCACGCCACTCTCGTGCAACTCTTATTACCTTGTTGACAATACACAGGTCGTAAATAAGGAAAATACCGACGACTGTAATCCCTTGCTCTTTGCAGAGCATAGCGCAGGCGACAAGCATCAAGCTCATTAACACGCCGCTCCATCCTGAAAACAATTGCCCTGTAATCTCCCTTTTCGCATATTCGAAAACGGCCTTTACTTAAACGAGTTTACCAATTAATGTTATCCGAATCAATATAATGACCTTAGCGTTAACTTATAGTCGTTTATAATAGAATACAATCATCCTAATAATTAATTATAATAATAATTTATCACAAGTTGAATTACGCGTTTCTTTGGTGGTGCTGCTCACGCTGCTGCTGTACGTCAGGAACGCCGCCAGGGAGAAGGCCGCCGAGAGGAGTTCAGCTCTTCCGACGACTCCGGTCACCTTTTCCGTTTCGGTCAAACATTGGATTAGCAAAAGATTCAACATGAGAATTACCATTATGACGATAACCTCTCAGATGAACTCAAACTTAATTGCAATTAAAGAGAAGACCGTAATTACTTGCTTTACCGTTCGCATTTAACATAAATGACCGACCGTTCAACTGTATAGCCCAGATGTGACAGCGAACTGATAACTACCTGTTGAACGGATCGTTCACAACTTGATAACTTGCTGCTTAAGTGAATTTTAGATTGAAATGTTGAATCAACCAATTAATTTGGTGGTAAAATTAACAAATACGAACAAGTCGCTGTTTAATCTACCACTGAAAACCTCCAAATGAATTAAATATCCATGGCTATATAATAACAAGACATTTGCTGGACTATGGAAAACGTTGCAACAGCGTCATACCTAAACCAAGGGCAAAATTCACTATTTTTTTGACAGATTTCCAATCAATCAATCCTGCGATGTGTTATATTTAGTCAAATATTTATTAATACAAGGTCGATAAATTACGAACATAAATATTAATCATATCACCATGAAAACTGGAAATATCAACAGTTTAACGTAATTTGGCCCATTAAGTTCTTACAAGACCAGAAAATATTATTTGCCCACTATTTAAATTTAAATACAATAACTTAACCAAGCAAATTCTATAGGCCGTAATTCAGTATAGTAATTAACAATAACACTAATACTACTAGGAATAAAATTAGCTTATCACTACTTATACTGACAGATAATCTTGCTGGCGGGGGGGGGGGGGAGGGCGTTGNTCTAATAATTATCCGCCATTATTCGCTTATTTAAAATTAATTTCTCACTTACAGCTTCTGAATGAATGGGATGGAGGGCAAAGAGGAGGGCCGCCAGGCTGGCACACGACGTACTCACAAACTTGCTGCACAACCTGTAAAAACAACAACAACAAAATATTTACCGCAGTGGCATTATTCGCGTTGACACGTGCAATCGATTACTGGTCGAGTTCAATTTCAACAAGTTCCAAGGCCGGCGGAGGGGGGGGGGAATCGACTGTCAAAGATGTTTGTCACCCCGTCGATCCCATTACTAGCTGATGGAATATTACATTGAGGTTTTGAAACGACGAGTTCGCGAGATGCCACACACCCTTCAAATGACTCGACAACCGTTTAAACTAGTCCAGCAAGTCAAAGACACGTAACTTAAAAAAGAAAAACACTAAAAGCTAACGATTTCGTGAATTGCAATCAGTAGTTTACAGCAAATAACCTTTCCAAACTGATTTTATGATTCACTAAAGACTCGAAACCGTCAAGATGGCATAATAATTCACAGCAATGGTTCCATAGCATCTGCAAACACAGCTTAAAATGATATCATAACCCTTCACCTTGACGGAATGACTCTTAATTACGTCAACACAGCTTTAAGAATGACTCAGTGATACATAAATAACTTGCAGCAATCTTACAGATCCCTTAAGACTCGCAAGTCTTTGACTTGATTCAACGACTGAACTAGTTCAGTGCGTTTTACACTATGACTTTGGCAACTTCAAAGATATCCCATCCTGATTTGAATCAATGACTCACTCAGCAACACGCACCAGTGATTCCCCATAGCGCTAGATGACTCGATGATCCGTTTCGGGCCAACACGTTTCAACATGCTCGTAAGAACCTGTTTATCCTAAGCCAAAAAAGCGACTTGCTGAATCTGTTCGATTCAGTTTGCTAAAACACGATCGAAAGATTCACAACCAATAGTACATAACTCTTAAATAACGATTGGATCATTTGCACAAACAAAGCAGTTGCAAACCATCTACCTATCTATCCATCTATCTATTTATCTATCTATCCATCCATCATCCATCCATCCATCCATCTATCTATCTATCTATCTATGTATCTATCTATCTATCTATCTATCTATCTATCTATCTATCTATCTATCTATCTATCTATCTATCTATCCATCCATCCATTCATTTATCCATCNTATCTATCTATCTATCTATTTATCTATTTATCTATCTATCTATCTATCTATCTATCTACGTGTATACAAACAGCTTAATGGATTCAGAGGACAAGTCAGAGGCAAGCATGAAGCTCTACCATAGGACATTAAACTTTGACTCGGTAACAAATTTTCATAAGCCACCCTGTACACTAACAATAGAGCTTCTAGGTGACTCGGTGACCTGCAGTAACCTTTGCTCTAGATATCTATAACGAAACGCACAGTTAACTACTTGAACAACTATAGAAATTGCTTCCAGTCTTGAATTTCACCACCTCTTGTCGTATTTAGTCGTTTTATTACGGTGTTTCACTCAATTACTTCTTATTGTTTAAATTTAAGGCTACCACAACGAAAGTTCTAAAACTGATTATTTGATAAACTTCCAATACGGTTTCTTAAACTTGTGTTAAAATCTGTACGAGCCTTGCTATTCAGCTTAAAAGAGTCAGTGCGCCAGAATTGAGTCTCAAAGACTATCGTGTAACGATAATGAATTTCTTAAGCCCGGGCCCATCAAAGTCTAACGGCCCGGCAAGAGGTTCGATCAGTCCGGAGTCGAATGAAGCGTTGGTCATTCCCAGCGTACTGTTCGGTCCAACGACGGCCCCAAATGGACCCCAGAAAAAGAGTCATTTTATCCAAGTTTTTTTTCCCACTTGAATTAAAAGAACATATAGCGGGAAATGTTTGTTTTTCCTTTCTCTCTCGTGCCCTAGGAAATGTTATGCAGCGGCAGGGAAACTATTAAGCGGGTTTTACTTTCAGCCGTAAAAGCGGCTTCTGAGCGACTTGAAGCAGCACGCTTCTCAAAGCCAGTTATAATCAGGGCGTCAAAACCATCGTCTTTTTATCGTTTCTGCATAATTGAATTCAAAGCGTTACTTGGATGGTGTTTGAATTAAGCGTCGCCGCTTTAATGACAGGTTGAAAGGGATCCTCACTTGAATAGACTTCCGAGTCAATTCGCAGCCAAACTTGTGAATGAATGAATGGCTCAGTGTGATACGCTCACTTTACGTTTTAGTCAATAACTTGCGATTCTTGCGAGGTGTTTTCTTGTGAAAGAATAATATCTGGGTACGACTCAAATTGAGTCACACAGAGACTAGAGTGGCTCAGTGTGATTCAATAACCACGACTCATTTTTTTCAACCGTCCCAAAAACCATATAAAGTGACCGAGGCATAGCAACAAGTTATCTATATTTTAACTTGAACCATTCTAGTTTCAAAGTTAATCTGCCTTGAATTATTCAGTTATAAACTACTATTACCATCAATAATCACATCCTACTGGCTTATCAGCAACTATATACCATAATAAAGTTATATATTATACATTGCTTTACTATTAGGTATATTGGTACTGCTAATATCACATCCTACGACAATGAATAGTGAAGTTACCGGCGCACAGTTAAACTTAAATCGTTCAATGCATATAACTTGCTGCAATAGAACGGTTCATCATCAGTTCTCACACCAACGGCAATATATATTAAGACTTGTTTAAATTAAACTATTACGGCGGGAGGTTCGCAAAAACCTCAGGACGTGAAGCGGAAATCCACAAGGGTATGCTGCACTTGAAAAGATTGCTACTCTAGCTGCCACGAGTTTTCGCATTACGGCCGTCCAGGGACTCGTTCATCAAGTTTAAAAGGATATAAACAAGCTGTTGTGTAATCCCTGCAAAAGGGCTTATTCTCTCTTTGGCGATTTTTACCACGAGAATCCCGCATTCTCAATCTGCAAATCTATGCGCGTTTTTTTTTCGACACTATTTTAGTCACAAGGTTCTAAAAGAATATCCTACGGGTTCCACAACCAAAAGCACGCATTTCCAAAACCTAGGCGACCTTAGCAATACGTTCGTTAAACATCTCTGCCTACTGTTCTCCTTTAGGTTGTTTAGAGACCCTGATAAACGTTCAGTTCCCTTAGTAATAGATATAGTATTCTAAAAACTAGGTGAGCTTGGCCTACTAGGTTACCACGTTACACGTTCTATCAACAAGTTACTGTTTCAACGATTTGCTTGAAGCTGCAATGTAGAGGAGTCCATACGCATCTTGCGAATTTGCAGAGGTTGAAACCCAATGTCTAAATCCTAGGTGACCTTGGCAGGCCGGCCAGTGTAACCGATATCTCAGGTAGCCTCTGTTGAAGGAAAGGTTCATTCTAATCTTCAGTAAGCTAATATTTTAATAACATATATAAGATGTTATAATCATATAAAAGATAATTACGATGTAAACTAATTATCTTCAGATTATTTTTTAAAAGCCCATTTGCGAGGCTTTGTTCTAAATTGTAGGTGAGCTCAGCTGGGGCGACCGATATCGAAAACCTAACCAAGACGATTTGGAACTATAGATTGAAATGTTTGTTAGTTCATATACTCGCCGCTTGTTGGTCTTTCCGAAAGCCAGGCGAGCTTGTCAAACACTACCAGTANGGGGAAAAAAAACGATGGGTAAAAAAGAGCAGCAATTCAAATATTCAAATTAGAATCCCCTTTTATAGATCTCCAAGGAGGGTTGGCAGCGTGGGAACACGCAGCAAAGGTAATCTTCTCCAAACAAAATTTCTCAGACGAATAAGAAATTATTTTTTTATAAACTAAAACAGCGAACAAATTCACACTTGATGGAAGTTGATTAAATCTAAAAAGCTCAAAATGGAAATCAAATTAAATAAATTAAGTGGCACAGACACCCGAAACTTTGAAAGGTTGAACACTGAAAAGAACAGCGAATCACCAGAAATTTTGATATAAAAAGACAAAAGGAATTACCAATTTCATTTCAAGCGCTCAAAACCAATAAGATCTCCTCTCAAGGAAAGGAATCTTTGATTCTCAAAGGAATACTAAAGCTAAAGATGCGTTTCTGTCTTTTATTTCA
>JAIQCU010000821.1:0-33177 GCA_022114935.1 Leptestheria dahalacensis
GTTCACCTCGGATCTAGCAATCATTTTTGCTGTTCTGACCCGCGCTGAAGCACCGGTCAAAGAGGTAATTTCAAAAAAATGGCTTGGATGTATACTGTACATAAATTTGATGGACATATTACAGTGGCAGCAGTTGTTAATCAGCGTGGCTCAGAGTAGAACTGCACATCTAACAACCGACGAAAAGACTGAAGTATATCTTTTGAAATTTCATATCTATTCAAGGCTTATGCATTATGAAGTGTCCGCCATCTTGACGGTATTTCCATCGTAATGTTTCTATAAACGTTCCTTTGTTTTACCAAATAGTCTTTATGTGACGTGACGTCATAATGCATTAAGCCTCGTATACCATCCAAACTTTTAACAATCACTTTTATGGAAAACATTGGATGCACAGGTGAGTTTGTTTATGGACCAGATAGTTAACAGCAAGTTTGATCTAACAGCCGGTGGAATGTTTACAGTTGGTAAACAATTGATCCCCGGGGTAATTATATTTACAATGTCAAAATTATGAGGGTATAGTTAAATGTTTATTATGTTGTTTCTCTACAGATCAGTGCTTCGATACTGACGTATATCATCGTCATGCTGCAGAGCAGTTTTACAGGTTGATTCCAAGGTTGTTGCACCAGTAATAGCAATGGCTTGGATCTCACAAATTTGCAACTATATGATTCTCGTCGTTTAACCGTCTGCACTAGTGTGCTTTACAACTAACAAATACATAATTATATGCAATGTGTGTGAACTAGTATTGCACTAAGTGTATTCATTTGATTTTTTACTTTTTTAATTCCAAGTTTAAAATTATGCGTAACTATAGGCGTCTTGTCTGGTTACCTTCTTCTGTAATTTCGTATACCGTACTGCAGTTTAATCATTAATATTGATTACATGTTTCGGCCATTATACTCTTTAGTAACAGCTCCAGTTGCAAGTTCACTGACATTTTGGATACTTATTTCAAGGATTGTTATGCTGTACAATTGAAACTTCTATGTGCTGAGACCCAGTATATAGTATATAGTTGTTCAAGTTCATCGCCTGTCAAACTGGAAAAGGTGTTCTCGTTTAAACTTAGTAATGAAATCTGCAATCGAAAACAGGTTGATTCAAGTGCAATTCGCAAGGCAACAAATGACACACGCTGTAAATTAATTGCATATGTGTCGTTCCATGTTAAGTTAAGTGAGATGATTGAGCTTCTAAAGTCACCATGTGAATGTGATTCGCTTTTGCCTCTGTCTACCCTATTTTGCAACTTCCTTGACAAAGCATAGTCCAGAAGAGCATAAAACTATCTATTTATCTCTCTCTATATACCTGCCTACCAACTACCCGCATGTCTATCTACCTACCAAACCAATCTATCTATTTGTCCATCTTTTTCCATCTGTCTGTCTGTCTACCTTTTTAACTGCATAACATCCTCTCTCTTCATCTACTTGTCTATCTGCTTATCTGGCTTTAATTGAACTACTGATCAATCAAAACCCCTTTTTTATAGTCTAACGGCTAATTCAAAATTACTATAAACTGAAACTTTTACTCGTATATAACACTTGCTATATAAAAAAATATTCTGAATTATGAAACCCCGCTTCAGCAGATTACAAACTTCTTGCAATTAAACGTACACTATAGAACCAAAAGCATTATCTCTATAGTAATACATTTATTTTATGAGCAACAACTGCAGTGCAGTAAACAACAAACAGTGCATAGTACAACATGGTCATATGTATGGGAATCGTGTTAACAAAAGGGCAGCTTTTCACACCTGAACAGGTATATAATACTCATTTCAAAATTATGCTTTTGTGGCTAAAGCAGCTTCCGCCTTTTCCACGCTTGGACTTTCACACTTTTCCGAACTGGAAAACCTCTTAATGAAGGCAAAACAGGCAAATAATCCTACAAAGGCCATAACACAGCAGAAAAAGAAGACAGTTTGGTTTGCACCACCCTTGGTCGCCAAAACGACGCACGTGATGACGTTCAACGGGACGCGGAACCAGTTCATGATATTAGCCCGCAGTGACTCGGGAATCACCTGACTCCGCAAGTAGCCGATGGACGGGAAATATAAACCGACAGCGACTTCCAGCATAAGAAACGCTGCGAAACTCATCTTCGAGGCGGCCACCGAATTCGCCGAGGCTGAGGAATACGAGCAGACCAACATGGAAGCTAACGAACCAAGAACCGCACCAAAGAGGATCTTGGCGGGTGCTACTTTGCGGTTAATCAGTAAACCATGCAACGAGGAACCCATCATGATACAAACCATGAAACACGAGAAGACGAGACCGAGTGGCCAGTGGCCACCACTCGCATCCAGCACGGGGGTCCACATGAAAACAAATATATACATGACAGACTCAAACATAGATTGAACGATACCCAAGCAAAAGATTGTCTCGTTGTTGAAAATTACGCGAAGTCCCTCGACGCAGGACTGTCCGAACTGGAAGTGGCGACCCCCGTAGTTCTCGCTCCATTTCATGTTGATGAAAATCCCCGATAGTGCTAAAAAGGGAACCGCCATCAAAAATGGGGCTACAGGTCCAAGTCCGATCCATTCTGCGCCAGCATCCGCAAGTATTCCAGCGACTATAGCGAGTACTCCGTTCCAGAAGGTCGAGATGGAGAAGGTTTCCGAGATCCAATCTGCGGGGAAACTCTGAGACTCGGTATGCTGGCACACGTACCAGGCCTCAAACGTCGAAAACAGGATGGAGGTTGATATCCCACCAAGGACTCGCCCAACAGCAAGCCAGGCAAACCTTGAGCTAAGTTTAGTAAGGCAGCAAACAGAATACATAATGGCAAAAACGATACAGACACGTTTGCGGCCGAACAGATCGGCCAGCGGCCCGGTACACGTCCCAAAGACCACACTGGCGCCAAAACCTATGATGTAGAGGATGGCGATCTGCGCGGGGTCGTAGCCATACTCGCTGTACAGTCTGTAAACATACGGTCCTTGCAACCAATCGGCTAGCAGGGCTAGAAGGTACGGAATGAAGAAGTTCCGCTGCAGTTTCTTGAAATCAGGGTTTGTGGTCGACTTCTGGGAGGATTTTGAGTAGGACGACCAGAACTGAAGTCCGCAGACCGACAAGATCAGACCGGCCAGGGCAGTTAAGACAAAGTCCTTCATCTTAATTTGAATATCAAGTCCTACAAAACAAGGAATAAGACCTTAAATAAGAAAATTAATTTGTTTTCCACGGTCGGCCAAGAGACTAGTTGGAACTGTCAACGTGTCTGATATTTTGTTTTTGTCGTTTCCCGGATCCGAATATCCGATTACCAGTAACCGGTTACGCGGACAAACCGGTTACTCGAATCTGAATACATATAATGTTTTTCTTCTAATAAAATGGTTATTTAGTTAGAGATATTATGATCTGTAATATAAAACAAGCCAACTTGAGATAAAGCTAATTAACTTTTCTAATCGTAACGATAACAACTTGTACAGGTAACGGTGCTCTGCACCTCCTCTAATTTTACACGTGAATAAAAGATAAATGTGAAAGTCGAGTGTGCACGTGGTAATACTTCGATCTACATCAGATAACTTCACTATAGCCTATTTAAAATTCACGTAGCAACAGTAGCTTGTTTAAAAAATCCGGATTCAGCTCCGCTACACTTCCAAGTGTCTCAGGCCGTTTTAATATGTCGATACTCGCACTAATATATCAATAATCATACTAGCGTATCGTTACTTGTACTACTGTTTCGTTGTATTTATATTACTCGTAAGTTCGTAATAGCTGACGCAAGGGAAAATGAAGACTTCCCTGTTTATCGGAGTGATACCGTAATACATAATATACCACGTGCGAATTTCCAGGGAAACGTAGTATTTTGTGTCAATATATAATCAAGCAACGAAACCAAATACCTCTAATGCTTATTTTCACACTTAAATATACACGAATTTCGGAATTACACGTTTACCATTCGGAGCAATTAACAGCTACAAAAGTATGACCAGTTTACATTTTCGCCTAAAAATAAATAATTAATACGGTAAATAAAAAATGAAAATCTAGTTTACATTGTACTTTTTTAGTAATACAATATTGTATAGAATAACACAGATTAATTGAACTAAATTACACATATACCATAATGACATTCAAAGTTCTATATATCAATAACAAAAACATATTAGCCTAAACCTAAAGCTAGGGTTTATAATCATGCATTCCTAGAATTCTACGTCACTTAGTTATTCAGACGCTAATATCTGGTAAAGCCAAAAACCAAAGGACTGTTCATTGTAATGCAACTAGAGATTATTCGTATTTAAACTGAAATATAAAATCAAATATAGAAAATGTATCGCTTACCGTCGAGTCTCCCGTCTCACACACGAATGGAAAACGGACACGCCACTTCGGAGGTACAAAAAAAAAATCCTGCCACGTTTTCAGGTGCAAGTTTTCGAGGACGCCCGTCAAAACCAGTTGTTGCACCCGACCCTGTTTCACTTGTTTTCCTGGGAATTTGACTTAAATAAACTGTTTGACATGGAAATGATAAGCAGTAGGTAAAAGTGCTCGTGTATTCTCCTATCGAAGTTAAGACTCGCAGTGTTCATTCGCTGTTCTTCTTTTCGTCAATGAAAAAAGCGCGTGACGGGGAACTCTTTAGCTGTAGAGATCATCGTCGGCGTCGTCTTGGATGTTTCCCGATCCGCCGTCATTCGACTGGCCGCTCGGATTTTGACTGTTACTAGGGAATCTAGAATTGCACACAAACAAAGTTAAGTTTAAATGCAATTAGAGTTAAATGAAACAGGAGTTTTCCGCGAATCATATTATTCCAATCATTATTTATTATTTTCATCATTAAAGTTATTTAGTTGCAAGTAAAGCAAAATTAAGTTGGAATTTTTAAAGATGATTAATACTATTTCAATCACTAATTAATATCTAGTATTTCACCGCAATCAATTTTATTACAACTATAGGAAACTGAACGGAATATAATTTTACACGGTTAAAAAAAAGTATTAATTATAAATAATAAAAGTTCTGGACGATTACCTTAATGAATAATTTAATAATATGTTATTTTATTATTATGTTTTATTATTATTATTATTAATTAATTGTTTTCACATTACGGTTAAAGGCAAACCTGAAATTGGTTCCGAATCCTCGCGACTGCTGCAGAGTCTGCGAAAACATCTCGTACTTGCGAATGTCATTGTCCGACACGGACCGGCGGGCGAATTTCATGGCCTCTTCGAAATGGGCCCGGGTGATTTCCGGCACGGGATCCTCCTCGTCCATCTCCACGTCCATGTCTGGATTGGCCTCGCGGCGCTTCTCCTTGGCGATCTCCGCTTCGATCGACTGACGGATGGCCAGTTTGACGGCGCGCTGGCAAATCTCCGTCAGATCGGCACCCGAGAAACCGTGCGTCACTTTGGCCAAATACACCAAGTCGACATCCTGTTGGAATGGAAATAAAATCCAACTTATAAATTGTAAATATTCTAAAAATAATAGCATTAAAGGAAGATGTACACTACACAATGTACATGTTGACTAGTGATAGTAATAATAATTAGTAATAATAAAGGATGAAGGAAAGTACAGTGAAACAGCTACAAAACAACCTTAACTGGTTGGAAACTATAAGGTAACATTATGATTACGCTAGTTAATTAATTACACAACGAGTAAGTTTAAAAAATTACAGAAATTATTATCGTAGTTTTAACAAAAATCAAGTGGTTATTACATTAAAATATAACAACACAGTCAGTAAGACATGCAGCGTAAGGACATCATTACTTTTCCAGTGTTGTTAACTATGTGAATATCACCATTCGTAGACTCGTGCAAAATCAACTAGTTTACCTTGGCCATGGGCGATTTGCGGAGGTTCGCCTTAAGAATGGCCTCGCGCGACTTCTCATCGGGCAGCGGAATGTAGATCAGCTGATCCAGACGGCCCGGTCGCAGGACGGCAGGGTCAATAATGTCTAGAAAGAAACACATATGAATTTTACTTAATCGTAGAAAACCCTTAACTTCATTCAACCAACGAACCTGACTATTTAGCTATTATAATTACCATTTGCTATTTTAGTTTACCATTTCAATCAACTTGCGGCATGTAGACTAAAACTACCAATTAACTAACTTGATTAATTAGCGTACTAACCAGCTCTAGTTAACTAATTACTTGGGTCATTTGCTGCTTTAGTTATCTAGTTAGTTAGTCGAGTTCAACAGTAACATAATCTAGATGTGCGACTAACGCTGCTAACTAAATTACTAAACAGCTACTAGCAACTTAACTACGACGACGGGCTAAATGCTACTTCTGCCAATTAACCGTTCTCAAAGGTAAACAACGGGGCGTCTAAAACACTAACGAATCGAACTCAGTCGCAAACTACTAACTAGCTAAAAAATAATTAAAACAAGTAGCTAATCTATTACGTAATTAGTTGATTACAGTAACAAACACACCGTACAACTAATTCCATTCAAATCTTCACTAGAAACCTCAAAGTAACTTTACTACCCAATAGGGTAAGTTACTAGCATAGTACACTTAAGCTAACTAGCTAAACGGCTAAAACTACTACTACTAGTCTACACAAGGTTTATACCTGGCCTGTTGGTCGCTCCAATGATAAACACGTTCTTCTTGGCGCCCATTCCGTCCATTTCGGTCAGCACTTGGTTGATGACACGATCGGCGGCTCCTCCGGCGTCGCCCGAGCCTCCGCCGCGAGCCTTGGCGATCGAGTCGAGCTCGTCGAAGAAGAGAACGCACGGGGCAGCTGCACGGGCCTTGTCAAACACGTCGCGGACGTTGGCCTCCGACTCGCCGAACCACATGGTCAGCAGCTCGGGACCCTTGATCGAGATGAAGTTGGCCTGAAACAAACACAGATACAATTATAATCAATATGAAATTTCTTCACTTAAACAGAACACACCTGACACTCGTTAGCAATAGCCTTAGCCAGGAGCGTTTTACCGCAGCCAGGAGGTCCGTAGAAGAGGACGCCACGAGACGGGGTCATTCCAAACTTGAGGAATTTCTCCGGGTGCTCCACGGGGTACTGGACAAGCTCCTGCAGCTCCCGTTTGACGCCCTCCAGACCGCCGATATCGTGCCACGTCACGTTGGGAACTTCGACCACCGTCTCGCGAAGGGCGCTCGGTGTCGACTTGCCCATGGCGAACTGAAAAGGATTGACAAATGTTTTCTCAAGATTACTAACAAATAGATAGATAGATAGATATAGATAGATAGATAGAGACATAGATAGACAGACATACAGATCGAACAGATAGGTAGATGTCAGTTGCATTACGAGGTTAAAGGAATCGCCTGATACATGGATCGCTTGTAGCCAAGGGACGGGAATCTGCACATTACAGTCTTTGGTATGTGTCGCTCTTATGTAAGAGTACCATAAGGAAACCATACATAGCGACCTGGTCCAGAATGCGCCACATGACCAAAAGCCCGCATTTTGCATTTGGTCTTTGGCAACGGCTTGGCGGTACCGCTAAAAAGCGACCCTTGGCAACTTGATCTAACACGTATGAAAGCGGTATTCCATCTATTGCGCCTCGTCTTTGGTATTGGTCGGTCCCATAGGGCGGTACTGTTAAAAACTAGCTTTTAGCGACCTAGTCTTAAATTGTACAAAACGCAAATATTCGCTCACTGAACCTCGTCTTTGGTACTGGTCGCTCCTACATAAGGTGCCGTTAAAAAGTACCCTTTAGCGACTTGACCTTAAATTGTATAAATCGCAAAAATGCCAACTTGCACCCCGTCTCTGGACTCAGTCGCCAACATATGATGAATCCTGTTGAAAGGTAATCCCTAGCGACATAATCCAAATTAGCATTAGCGCAAAAATGTCGACTCGTGCCCTATCTTTGGTATCAGTCGTCTACGTATGAACTCTTTCACTAAACCAGCTATTAGAGAGCTGTATCCTACAATGTTAAAAAAACCATCCATCACCCAAGCAATTCCGTCTTAGTTGTCGGTCACCTGTGTCATATATCTCCAAAAACAATACGCTACTTTAACGCTACGATAACGAAACGTTAACCTTACCCTGAAGTTTTCCATGGTAACAGCCAGCGAATTGAGGACTTCCGCATCGATTTGATCCTCTTCCAAGTCAATGAGATCCATCTTTTCGCGGATCTGCTGGAGTGCAGCTTCCGAGCAGAGGGCAGCCAAATCAGCGCCAACATGTCCGTGAGTCTCAGCAGCAACCTGTTCCAGGTCGACATCGTCGGCCAGTTTCATATTCTTGGTGTGGATCCGCAGCACCTCAAGACGTCCTGTGGCGTCCGGGATGCCGATGTCGACCTCGCGGTCAAAACGACCAAAGCGACGGAGGGCCGGGTCGATCGAATTGGGCCGGTTAGTAGCCGCCATGACGATAACGTGAGAGCGCTGCTTCAGACCGTCCATCAAGGTTAGAAGCTGCGAAACGATGCGGCGCTCGACTTCCCCGTGAGTCTAGAATAAAACCGGGAAAATAACTATTTTACACCAAAGTTTGACTTGTACTTAAAAAAAATAGAGATTTACCTTTTCACGTTTGGGTGCAATGGAGTCTAATTCGTCAATAAAGATAATGGCAGGTGAATTTTTCTCAGCCTCTTCAAATGCTTTGCGAAGATTGCTCTCCGACTCTCCGGCCAGTTTGCTCATAATTTCAGGACCTAACAATCAACCGACCATTGAATAATTATTTGAATTTTAAATTTCAACAGCTAAATTACCGTTGATTAGGTAGAAGAAAGCCCCCGTCTCGTTAGCCACGGCGCGGGCGATCAGAGTTTTTCCCGTGCCGGGAGGTCCGTACAGCAAGATTCCTCGGGGCGGCTTGACACCAATGGCCTTGAAGAGTTGCGGATGACGCAATGGCAGTTCGACCATCTCTTTGATAAGAGCCAGCTGCTTGCGCACCCCTCCAATATCATCGTAGCCGACAGCGTTGAGTGCTTCCTCCTCTTCCTCGCGTTTGATCGGCTCGCCCTCGCAGTGGATCACAGTGTCGGGAGCCACGATGCAATATGGAGATGGATCAGTTTCCACGACTACAATAGATAATCGACATGTGTATATGTTGACAGGTTTTTAAGTAAGCAAAATAACTACCTTTGAACTCGACAGCCCTCATACCGCCTCGGACGATGAAGATATCGCCTTTGTGGATCGGACGATACGCCTCGAGAAAGTACGGTTTCAGGTAAACGTCGAAGAGACTCCCCGTGAGACCTTCCACAGTGTCGTCGATGGGCAAGACATGGATGCGCTTGCCGTACTTGACGTCGGGACATGGCAGGATTGAAACCACATCTCCAAGCCTGATCCTCAAGTTGTTTCGGATGACACGGTTCATGCGAACTTTCTCATTAGACAGAGTGTCATCGGATAATACGATGCAGACCGTCTCTTTGCGTTTTTTGCCTTTCAGGAGGACGGTATCTCCCTTGAAGAGCTGAAGTTCATCCATCTTTGCCTAAATATGAATACAGCATTGAAAAACGCTACTCATCCAGTGCACGAAATGAAACTTGCCTGCGACAGAGCCACCACGGAATTATCGTCGTTGACGGCATCCTCGACTAGCAAACGGTTCGGCTTGTCCTTACCTTTCAGGATGGCAGTAGCCAAGTCATTCCTTTATATATTACAACAGGTTAGCTATTTTTCACCGATACTTTCAACATAGTCTTTGTCTTTCGTCATTCTTTTTGTTAACCCACAACACAATTATTACAGCAGACTTTTCCGTGAAATTTTTATTTACGTTTCAGTTGGTTTAAATTTAAGTTATACATTATAAATCATTACCCTTTTCCTTCGGCCATTTTATTTATTTTGTAGTCGTTTAACGAAATTTCTAGAACGCTTTTTGGTAAAGTGCGAGCTTAGAGGGTTCTCACTAGGGGAAGCAGGTGAAGTCTGACTGTGGCAAGTTTTGACAATTGCTTGTTTAACTCGCAGCCAATGGGGAACAACATAGTCATCGCGACCAGTCGAAGGGTAAAATCCCGACGCATGATTTAGAGATCACATGATAATTTACATAACAATACTTAAGCAAAAATAGATACCAGGTTAGGATCTAAAAAAGACTTGTAACTATTAGTAATACATTAAAATAAAATATTATCCTAGCATACAATTTACTTGTCTCTTTTGAATATTGTTATTATGATGCTACGATATTTCAAATTTCTTTACTGGTTATAATTATTCGTTTCACAGAACTTATTTCAAAATTAACATTCTTAACAGAAATAAGAGCAAAAACCTGACAAAAGAAAAAATACACAATGAGTGAAATATATTATAGTGCATAAAAAAGAAACGAAAAGGAGAACTTGAACGGTAGGTATAAAAGTTAACGCCCAAAATTTCGGGCAGTGTTTATAACCAGTTTCCGGAATGCACGGATGCGCGTACCTTGAGACCTTAAGGTAAATTAAGCTATGCATAAGGACAGCACTGTCCAGCTGTTATTAATGAAGTTTTATTTTAGTATACAATACTGTGCTTATTTTTAAAGAATACATATATGTAAAGGGGAAGCGTTACTTTGTTACTTCTTGTATCCCATATGCGTATGCGTTATGCATTTTGACGTCACGTGACTGCATATGGCTCTTAAGACATTAGCTTTCACTTATTTGTTATCTACTCTCTTTTAATTATATACTTTCATTTAAACCAAAGTGACTCGATAAAACCATGATAAAACTATGAACCCAACCTAACCTACCCTGAGAATACGAAAACCACTTAAGGCGGAGCTTAGTATGCCCCTAAAGTTTCAGCCGTCTTGAATCAGGGTCAAGGATACAGCGGCGGTCATGTTAATAGAGTATCACGAGAACGACCACCATTTGTGCATCAGCGCCATCCAAAACCGTCCGACTTTACGTACTCTTTGACAGAAAAATCTATCCATTACATCTGTTTCACGTTCAGGGGCTGGAGTTAACCTTCGGTCATCCGTCCTGGTTTTAGGAAAACAGCAGTTTAATGAACATAATAGTTTAAACTTAAACAGATCCCCGTCACCTATAGTGTCTAGTGATTTACAACGTTGCTATCTGGAAACGTTTAATAAGGCTTAATTCTAGTACATTTAGGGTTTATTACAATGAAATAAAAAAATGAACAGAATACCTTGCATCTTATTCGCCTGATTATAAATACATTTGGTAAGCACTTTGCTACTTGGGGAAGAAGCAGCTTGAATCGTTTCAGGGTCGTCCGATGATATAACAATAGGTCGGTACCGATATGTCGAGTCATTATTGTATCGGAAACACGAAAAAGATTTGATTACCGATAAGTAAATCGATATCGACCTTAGGAAACTTGTTGACATACAGTTTCGTTAGTATGGATAATCATTTCTGAAAACCATGTTGTCCCGAACAGTTGGTAATTGCTGCATTTGGTTGATATCGATATCGATCTCCTGATCATTATTAAAAATACTATCGATAAATTAAATCAGTTATATTAATTTAATATACATCGATCATATCGATATCAAGAAAATTTGATATCGAACTACTATGTTTCTCGTATGTCGTATGCATCACCCTGAAAGATTTTGGCACGGTTTTAACTCGAACATTAAAACGCAACCCGCGACTGTCATGGCTGCCTCCAGCTAGCTCTTTAATGACGCTTGGGTTACCCCAACTTGGAACGACCGATGTTTGCTGCAGCGTTTAACCTCTGCCATAGCCAAAGTATTCTAATTATCAAGCGAAAAATACTGAGGTATCAATTGAACTTATATACTTAGAAGTAAATTACTTAAAAGATGTTTAATCTGCATGGATTCCACGACTGTATGTCTACTTACTTGTGAATGTCCGTTAGCGACCGGAAAACAATTAAAGAACACCGTTTACGTAAATAATTAGGAGAAGAGAAGATTTGCGGAAATTTAAGTCTGAATAAACCTAACGGTGTAGATAAATGCATCAACAACTTATTAAGGCTTCAGTTTTGCTGCAACTTGCGACTCCAGAGAGTACAATAGAATGCTCATTCTTTTGTACACACACAGATCCGAAACATGTCGTCCGACGGTCTAGCAGAAGATGATGTCAGCTGCGAAGAAGACGATTCCAGAGGTTCGTCGGAACGGTATGCACTCGGTTCCAGTAAGACGCTTAATCGCAAGACAGATAGATGGACCAAGGAAGAGGTAAATGTTCATCTGCGACACATTAGTTTACCTACTGTTAACCAATTAGTCTATACCAATTTAATTTACCACGTTTTCTAAATTGCAACAGGACGATCTGCTCGTGAAGCTCGTCCGTTCCCTCGGGGAGGACTGGAAGGCCATAGCGAACCACTTCCTCTTCCGCAAGGAAAGCCACTGTCAGCAGCGTTGGGCCAAGGTCTTGAATCCCGATCTGGTCAAAGGTTCGTGGACCAAAGATGAGGATGCAAAACTCGTATTGCTCGTCGGCCAGTACGGGAACAAGAAATGGAGTTGCATCGCCCAGCACTTGGTTGGACGCACGGGCAAGCAGTGTCGCGAACGCTACCACAACCATCTGGACCCCAACGTCAACAAGGCACCATGGACCCAAGAAGAAGATCGCATTCTTCTTGAAGCTCACGAGATGCTCGGAAACAAGTGGGCCGAGATATCAAGACTCTTACCTGGAAGGTTAAATCTATTCATATTATATGTTTAATGCCAGTATTTCAGTTTTAGTGTGAATCCTGTAATTCATTAATTAAGTAGTGTAACACATCAGCTAGTTTATGTCGTTAACAGGTCGGATAACGCGGTGAAGAATCACTGGAACACGACGTTCGCCAAACGGCATAAGTACGACTCGCCGACCACAACCATCCTCCCACACACGACGAAACGGGGAAGGAAGCGCAAGACCAACAGGGAAGCCGAAGCTAATGCAACGCCAGAATCAATAATTGTAATTTCTGTTTATTCATTTGGTTAAAGTCTAACTATGTATTGGGTTAATCAATTTTTAAATTTTGTTTATTTAGATTTGTATTATTAATTTATGTTAAATCCGTTTTACGTGGAAATTGTATTTTATTTGTATTTTTTTCATTATATCTTAATAAAATTATTCAGTTAGTTTTATTCATGTTTATCCAAAATGTTATAATTAAATTATTCTTGCACTGTAGATAAGCCCCGAGGAATCCAATTCGGTCGATGAATCCAGGTCAGCGTCTTCCTACGTCCTGCCGCATGAACCCTCTCACGTGGAACCAGTCGAACACAGGGAGAAACAACCAGTGCTGACTCCGTTAAAGTGCGCAATACGTTACTTAACCATTCTTTTTAAATTATATTAATTAATGTCATCAAATAGTATCAATATAGATAAATAAAAATGTGTTAAAATCTATAAGTAAATGTGTAGATGTAGAAATAAATAATCATGGTGACCGCATTAAGGTGGGGACTACTACTATATTCAACCTATTTTAAGTTTACTGATGAATTAAGGTTTACTGAACTTAAATTAATCAAGGTGTATATTAATAGGCGTATCAAGGTCCTGGCCCCTTCGGACGGTAGCAGCCCTCCTTACCTGAAAGTTGGCAGAATCTTTATCCCCGAAGCCTATGCCAAAATGAAGTTTATCCTGTCGCCCTTGAGTTCATTCCGCGTGGCCAGAGGGAAAGCAGTCAGTGCGGATGAGAAGGAATCTTGCACGCAGAGTACAAATGACGGGTGCGTCAATTCAAATTTCCCCTGTAATTTATTGGTAATTTATAATTGAATAAAAGTTTATTTGAATTAATACAGTTAATTATAACTTGATAAATAACCAAGGCTTTTCTTAAAGTACATATTTGTTTTTTTAGCCAATAGAAATGAATTGAATTACGACTGAAATGAATATGGTTAAGCCCGTCAGTTCGTTTTTAGTATTAAATTTAAATTAGATTTTAAGTTAATGACTGATTTTAAAATGAATTATCATTGTATTGTATATCAAGCAGCCAATTCAACAAGATCATTAATTCAATGAAATGGTTTGTGTTCTAGCGGAGATAAAACGCCGGTGAAAATAATGACTCCCGTCAAAGAGCTGCCGTTTAGCCCGTCGCAGGTATTTTAACAAACCGGTCTAATTTTACTAAAAATCAAAATTTATGTTTTAAAAACAGAATAACATTAAATTTAGAAAAAAATGAAAACTCCAAAAAATATAAGAAATTCTTTAACCAAACGAATAATAAAAAATAATTGGTGGAACGTTGTCAATTTCAGTTTCTGAACGGTTCGTACGTCGCAGTAGACCCGTCATCTGCCTCGGTGTCGACCCCGACCGCCTCCTCGGTGCCCCGACCAAACGCCTCGTTCACTCCCGTGGTGCTCGACGGAGCCCTGCGCACTCCATTACGACATACTCAGTTACTTTTAAGGACCCCGACGCCTTTCAAGGAAGCCCTGGCTGCCTTGCACAAAAATGGGGCTCCCATCAATGTGTCGGTAAAAAGAAAAAGATAAAAATAAATAAATAAAATAAAACATTAAAGCATAAAAAATAAAATGAATAAAATTAATTAATAAATTAATAATAAATAAGTAAATAAATAAATCGGATACTAACAAATTATTTATAAAGATAAAAAAATATAATTAATCAAAATAAAGCAGTCGACCCAACGGTCCAGGACCACCGAGACCAAGTAAATAAAATTGACAGATGTTGGTTATTTTGTGTTGATAGGCCCATACTCCAGCGGGATTAGCCGATGACTTGTGCGAAATTATCGATAAGGAGCGCGCCGAAACGGAGCCTACTTTGACCGAGACGCAGATCCACACTCCGGATGAGGTAGTTTTTAATATCCCTGGGATAAATTTATGTTCGCTCTGTAATTCTTCATACTTTAACTAAACTATATCTGTCTAAATTTATCTATTTTTGTTTTGTTTTTGGTTACATCAACAAGTGTTAATTAGTAAGTTGCATTATATTTAAGTTTGTCGTGTTCTTTTAATTTTTAATTACATTAAGTCCGATTAGTTAAGGTTTTTGTCAGATTATAATTTTGAAATTGGGTTAATTAGGCGGGCGTTAACCGTGTCTTTAATCGGTTACTTTGATTTACCTCGATTCCAGTTATCCCGGGTATTTCACTAGGTTATTTAGGATTGATTTCGTTATACAATTTTAAAAAAATAAGTTTGTAGTTTTTTAAAAATAATTTTCAAT
Organism: Leptestheria dahalacensis; assembly: GCA_022114935.1. Taxonomy (NCBI): domain Eukaryota; kingdom Metazoa; phylum Arthropoda; class Branchiopoda; order Diplostraca; family Leptestheriidae; genus Leptestheria; species Leptestheria dahalacensis. The sequence goes on from JAIQCU010000821.1 coordinate 15,288, forward strand.
AATATTGTATCTGATTAAACTAGGATTTTTTTACATTACAATTTTTGAAATTTGTTAATTCAGACGCATAAAGATGAACCTGGAGGTTATTCGACGGGAAAGGAGAACGTTCCAGCCCGTCTGGGAGCCAGAAGAGTCCGCAAAGCGCTGCACGTTACCTGGTCCAGTGGGGCGTCGCTCTCCTTCAAATCGACCGCGCCGGAATCCATCAGCGAACTGACCGAAACTCCCGTAAGCCATACTATTCGATTGTAATCTCAGTTACATTACATGTGGTTTTTATTATTCATTAATAATTTTTCATGATCTTTATTATATAATATTAAATGATTGCTATGTCTATGCGTAGAATATGTTGGGCGAATCCTTAATTTGTAACATATCCGGATTTCGTCATATCGATATTTTGATATGACGTACCGATGGAGAAAAATGTCGATATTAAAATATGAAAGTTTAAAAGAAATAGAATTTAGTTGCGTGATACAGGCAGACAGACAGACGGGATAGATAAATGGATATCGGTAGAGTAGATATAGACAGTTAAAAAGGGGGTTCTGGGATCGGTTGGGATCTGATAATCTACTGGCGAGAGGCGTTTGAGTTGAAGTTGCACTGGAAGAACTCCGAACTCGACCAACAGGGAATCGTTGGGGAAAGTGCGACTTACACCGGAAAGAAGAAGAAGCACGAGCTGTTGGATCTCTTCCAGATGGCGAACATTGCGTCTCGTCAATCCTGACAAGAACGAAGAACCGTACAGTGTGGTGGGGCAGGTGATCCTCCTGTAGAACTGGGAAGCGTTGTTGACAGGTCGGGGGTGCTGGGGAACAGGGCGGATGTACTTGCGTAATGTCGAGGACTTTCCTTTGGATGTTTCCGATGTGATCCTGTCCATTTGCACTTGTTTTGTTTGTTTTTTTTGTTTTGTGGAGCGACAACTAGGGATGTCAAGCGACTCGACTTGACGTATCCATTGTCGAATGTCAGTTTGGATATCGCGCGTGAAGAGTAAAACTGCGTCTTTGGCTGATCGATTGCGACGGGAGCCAAATTGACGTCCGGTGTAGAGCGCCGGATGATTCGAGTAAAAGGACGGAGACGGTGACGCAGAATAGTTTGGAAGATTTTGAAGAGTGTCGACGGCAGGGATATTGGTCGGAAGTGAAACGAAAGGCTACCGGTCGAGTTTATTTAGTTTTTGAATTAAAATTATTGCTGTTAAGTTAACATTTTGCAATAATTAATATGTATATATGTTTCTAATCTTACAATATGTAATTAACGCACAAGGTTTACGATGATCCAAATTATGTGTTTGTAAACTCTATGACCTAGGTTTGATGGAATTAAAAGTAAATAATACTATAAATGATTAGTAATAAAACTAGTAATTAATATCAGTCAAATAATATGTAGAAATGTGAACAATAAGAACTAATAGTAATTAATTTACACAGTAAGAACATTAAATAATCTAAAAATAAATCTAGGTTATTATATTTTACGTAATTGCTATTTCCTTTAAACTGTCAGTTTATTTATCTATTTATTTATTGTATTTATAAATTAAATAGTTTGTGATGTGAACGATTAGAAAAGTAGGTAATGACTTAATACAAAGTTAAACAGTTTAAAATTAAATGTAGGTAATTTTTGTTGTGTGCAGTTGCCAATTCCTTCAGGCTGTTCACATTTACCGATTGATTTATTTACATTTGGTTGATTTGCAGAGCAAAACGTTAGCGGAGGAAGGCACGCTGCTGTTCTCTCCAGCGCCGGTCATAGCCGAGGTCACTTCCGAGTCGCAGGATTCGCTGGCGTTTCATTCTCCTTCACGTAGAGAGAAGTCGATGGTATTGTTTTTGTTTTAAATTCAATCTCGTGAATTGAATGGAAACTGAATTTCAGTTGAATTGATCAAATTTAACGAATATTGTTGAATGAAATATATCTTTACGAAGTAAATTTTGTAGCTAATTAGTGAATTTGTATATATAATTATAATGATTAATTCGAATAATCTGTATTTTAATTTAATTACTGTCAAGTTTTGACGAAAATACTTGAAGTGATCAGGGATAATTGATGTTTGTTTTGTAATTCGTTCAGATTGATATTCGATGGGAGACGATCGTCTGCGGACGCACGCAGGACCAAATCGAGATGACCGAGCGTGCGCGTAACTACTTAAACAACCACAGACGGCGGGCGTTGGTACTCTGAATGTTTGATATTTCTGTCGATTTCAAAATGGCTGCCATGGTCTCGCATGTTTCTGGGGCTTCAAGAGGGAAACAACAACAACAACAACAACAACAAAACAATGAGCCGAGGTATTTTTTTTCTCACCCGTGTTTTCGAGCTATTTTTTTCCGCCCAGTTTCAGAATGTCTGTTTGGGGCTAATTAAACGCCTTTATTCTTCAGATGTGTGGATTGCAAGTAGAGAAATGCATTCAGTGCGTGCTAATATTTATTTTTTTGTTATTTTCTTGAATTCCTTTTTTTTTTGAATCATCAGTGTGTGGGTCTAGTGAGCCGAGAAGAATTAATTACATGTTTTAATTTACATCGCAAGTGGACCTGTGTCGGTGTGAATATCTTTTCGTGGTTTGCAGTGAAATCCAAGGTTTACTTGGAATCGTACTTTAAGGTGTTATGTACCAATAGCAACCGATTAATAATGAACTTAATTAATACAATATGTAGAAATAATCTATATTAATAAAAATATTTCTATTCGGTAAAAGGACCATTTTTCGACGTCCAAAACTGGCCCGGAAACAGAAAATCTTTCATAACAAATCACAGAATCGCGGGAAAATTTTCAAACTACTTGGGAAAAATCCCAAATAAATCTGCGGATCCCTCGGTATTTTTTGCAAAAATCGCCAAGATTTTGCAATATTTATTTAGCGCAAAAGACCAATTTCAGATACCGGAGCCGAGTCGAAAATCCGCCATATGAAACACTGAATAAGCCCAGAACAATTTGCAAAAATTCCACGTGATGGAGAGATTTGTTCTGCATTCTTTGGGATATCACTGAGTGCTACCGGAGAAACGGCTGAATTTTTTACCGGAAAAAAGAAACGAAAAAACGGAAATGACGCGCATGCGCAAGGGAGCAAATTCAATAAATTAAAAAATCATACATTATAGATACAGATACGTTTATCCCGCTTTATCTTATCGCTGTGTGATTTGATGGACGGGGAACAAAACAGGATTGTGCTCGTCATTCCCGTAACAACATGATCATAGTGTGCATCACCTGGTTCACGTTGGCCGTCTTCGTCTATCTCTTCGCTAAATTCGCCTATCGACAGCCGAATGACAGAAAGGTAACCTTGATTGCGAGAAATATTCTGATTGGTCGATAAATTCACTAGAATTTGATTGTAGCGAGCCAATGGAATCAAAGCGGAAGAGAAGCTGAGAAACGCGCGCCAGTTTCAGCGCAACCTGGAATTGCAGCTTTCGACGACGGACGACGCGCTGAAGGAGAAACGTCAATGGATTCTTGGTTTACCCGTGATGCAACTCGTCGAAGAGTTGCAGTCGGCCAGGTTGACTTGTGTCGAAGTCCTGCAGGCGTACCAGTTCAAGGTAATTTGCGTAGTTTTTTAATTAATATTCGATTATAATTATTCGTTATGGCTATTGTATTACTTAATCATTTTTAAATTATTATTATGGTTGGATTTAGTTGATATTACTCTATGTGATGTTTGATACTTAAATCGATTTTTAACATTAAGGCCATTGAAGTCACCAAGGAGTTTAACTGCGTCACCGAGTTCGTCAAAGAGGCTGAGGTATTCTATCTGACGCTCTTTCTTAACTTAATTAACATTTGATTTTAGATTACGAACTTTAATTAATAAGAAGAAAATTAAGGCAAAATATTATTTACGTAATTTGTTACAATATCAAGTTAAATAATTTTGATGTAATGAATTTTAATTTTAGGGAATTAATAAACGCATACGAAAAATCCGAGAATCCAAAAATCCAAAAATCCAAGAATCCAAAAATTAAAAATAAATAAACACGAGTTAACTAAAATTCAAAACTTAAAAGATAACCATGTCTACAAGTTTGAAAATAGTCAATAAAGAGCACGTTGATAAAAAACAACAAATAATTACAGGATTGGGCCAAGGAGCGTGATAAGCAGCGGCCACCCAGGGGACCTTTGCACGGCGTCCCATTCTGCGTGAAGGACAACATCGACCTTGCTGGTTACGACTCGACTTTTGGCCTGGCTCAAAGTATCAACCAACCCAGAACGCGTGATGCGGTTATCGTCGCCGTCCTCAAGGAAATGGGAGCCGTACCTTTTTGCAAGACGAATACACCGCAAGCTGTGATGACGTAAGCTATTGCGAATTGACAACAAACAGGATTAGCCAAGCACAAGAAGCTGTTTTAGTTAACTTTGTTATCATATGAATAACAATAAACGTTATCGTGATATTATGTTATGATTCTGGTGTTCATTTTCCTAATACGAGACGATCGTGGATTTGTTGCTTTTAGTATTGTGCAGAATACAACCGAACGGTGGAATATATTACAGATTGATTATTTATGAAAGATAATTGTATTGAATTACAGGTTTGGATGCAGTAACCCGGTTTGGGGGATGACCACGAATCCGTTGCGTAAGGATCGCACCAGCGGCGGTTCGTCCGGCGGGGACGTCTGCCTGGTAGCCGCCGGTGGATCGGCGTTCGCCATCGGAAGCGACGCTGCTGGTAGCGTGCGCGTGCCAGCGGCGTTCTGCGGGATCTTTGGAATCAAACTAACCAAAGGAAGGTTTAGGTAAATTCGTAAATTAAATTGATATTTACAGTCGAATAATCATTAATTATTGGGGGGGGGAATTGTCCAGCTCTGTAGGATTCAGAAAGCCGCAGAAGGATTCCTTAGGTAAATTTTTGCATCAGTTTATTGTAAAGGAAATTATATCTTAAATATATTCAGATATTTGAGATATTTAAAAAAAACGAGTCAGTTGATTTAGAAATCTGTGAAATGGATTTTTACGGTTTAATTTATGTCGCTATACTTGAAAGAATTACATTTTATTGGGTTATGGATATCTGATTTAGTATTTTAATTATTTTAAGTCTGAAATTGTAATTTTTCGTGTGCTTTTTTTCAGTCTCTGGAGTGCCTGGCTTGATAGCTCGCGACCTGGACACTATGGCTCACCTCGCTAAACTTTTGACGCAGAATAATCTTCAGCGCAAGCACGATTTGAATGTCGTCCCGATCCCTTGGCAGGATCACGTAATAAACAGCACCCTTATTATCTATTAACTTAACTAATTCAACTAACCTAAATAATACAACTCATTGAACTAAATCGTCTAATGTACCTAACTGAACTAGTACCAATTTAACTAATTCAGTTATAACTAGTTTAGCTATGTAACGGATTGAACTACTTTGACCAGTTTGACTAACACGTACAGTTTAATTAATTTACTTACTTTAATTAGTTTGACTCATTTGAACTAATTTTACTTATTTTAAATAAATTGACTACTTTAGCCAAATAACTGATTCAACTAATTGGACGAATTTAACTTATTCTAATAGTTTCACTCAGTTAAATCAGTTATCTAAATTAAACTTGCTAGATTAATTCAGTTAATTTACCCATACTTACAAGTTCAGCTAATTAAATCTCTTAACTAATCTATCAAGTTCAGTAATTTAGATAATTAAACTAACTTGACTAATTTTAACCTAACTAACTTAATTCAACGAATATAAACCAATAATTTTTTTCCCTAAATAGATATCTACCAGTAAGAGAAATTTGCGAATCGGCTTATGCAGTTTCAGCGATTCGGCCATTCCGCCGACGCCGAGCGTCCTGCGGGCCCTGCAGTTGTGCCGCAAAGCTCTGGAACGTGACGGACACACGGTGACGCCGTTCACCATTCCTGACATTGAGAGCGTCCATGATTCCCAGTTCAGATTTATTTTCAGCGACAACGTGAAACATTTCCTCAACTTCATGTAAACTTTTTATACATTTAAATTATAACATTCCTATTTAAAACAATGTTGTATGAAATAATACTTAATAACGAATAACTTAAATTTAAATATCCTTGTAATAACCCTGGAACCTGTTTTAGTTAAATGTTTATGTTGTTCTATCATAAATTAAACTACAATACGAATATGAGATTATCCATAGCCTGCTTAGTTTTCAAATAACTTAAATTAGTTTAAAGTAGTTATATATTTTAATGCTAAAAATGAAGAAAATAACACTCTGGGTTCATAGGGTTCCTTTCTCATAAATAAATTATATTTAAACGAATGTTAATATTAAGTACATGAATATTACTTCGCAATCAGGAAATACGAAGAGGCTGACTACTTGATCAAGGACTCGATAACCATGATGCGCTGGGCTCCATACATTCGACCGATTCTAGAAAGGCTACTAAAGCAAACCAATCCGCGGACCATTGGTATGATCCGATCGCTGTTGGCCTCTCCGATGAGAACCACCGAGCAGCTGCGGCACGAACTCAGCTTTCAAATGGAGTACCGCACCAAACTGTACGCAAGATGGAGGCAACTGGACCTCGATTTGTGCCTCTCGCCTGTTTTCCCGGGACCGGCACCCAAAAACGAAGACGTGGGCAAGTTAGGACGTAAGGACATTGTTGTATTCTTTGGACCATTTGTAACGTTACATTTACCCGCTTTGCCAATAGTCAGGTTTGTTTTTATCACATAGCTAACTATGAAATTAACCCTCGCTAGTTTGCGCCATACACTGCTGCCTTCAGAACTATGCAGATTTCCCTGGCGGGACGGTCCCCGTCACTGAGGAGACTGAGGAGGATCAAACGCGGCTGCGGGATTATTGTGCGGACGATGCCATAACTAGAACACTTAAAGAGGTTAATTTTAAAAAAGAGCTGATGTTTCCGTGTTAAAATTAGCTGTTTGAATAACCGTTGTTTCGGTTGCAGACTACGATGGGAGCTGCGGGGATGCCTGTGGCCGTCCAGGTTTTCGGGATGCCGTTTGAGGAGGAACTTGTGCTGCACGGGATGAAAGTGTTGGCTAGTGCTTTAGAAAGTTATAAGAAACATCAATAAATCACGGTACAAAAAGTCTTTATATACGGTTAAACCATCCGAGCGCTCGCAGACCAAACATTGACCGCATTGACGTTCTCGAGTGTGACCGCAGCACACCTGCTTACCGGTCATACCTTGTAAAACAAAAATAACGAAATCACACATCTTGTAAGAAGATAAAATAAACAGTTGTAATCGGACAAATACAAATCCGCTTCTCATGTTTAATTTTCATTTAAACTGTAATAAAGCACCGGGTTTGTAATGAATTTGATTCAGTTCGCTAGGTGGCGCCAAATTTTAATTTAAATTGTTAGTATAACCACACGAACAGGTTCCACAGGTAACATATAATAGGAGATTCTTCAAGTCCTCCTGACCCATGTTATCTGTACTGGTATCGGCATTATAAGTTTAAAGGTCCGTTGATAATATAAGATAAAAACCCCATTCATTGATTACCCCCTTGGTCAGTCCACGTTTTCAGCATTCAAGATATAAGATGCTGCTAACACTAGGGATACCACTGGCCTTGGTGGCTATTTACCTGTCATTCCAGTTGGTCACATTCCTGCAAAAGAAGGTAAATAAACACTGCTTATTAGTATTAGCTCATGGCGTAATAACCTGAGTTCTTAATCTCCCCCAGAATGTAGCACGTCAAACCATCAATTCGAAATTGAAACTCGTTTCGGAAGCATCATCGAGGCTGGAGGGTCAACTTTTGAAAAATGGGGAACTTATGACGAAGGACCGAGAAAGTATTGTTGGAATGACCATTGCCTCCCTGATAGATGCCTTGCGTAATCGGAAGCTGACGTGCCTGGAAGTGCTGCAGGCTTACCAAGCCAAGGTTAAACTTGCTATTCAAACATCTTTTTAAAGTTAAGATAGTTTATCCAGTTATTGGCTACAGGCACTAGAAGTCACCAAGGAACTGAACTGTGTAACCGAGTTCATCAAAGAAGCTGAAGAATGGGCTCGGGAACTCGACGCGTCTGCTGATTTAAAAGGACCTCTGCACGGCGTCCCGTTCAGCGTCAAGGACAATATTGCCATCATGGGTTACGACTGCACGCTAGGAGTTTCAAAGTTTCTGCACCAACCAAAGGACAGTGATGCGGCTCTCGTCGAAGCACTGAAGGAGCTGGGCGCCCTACCGTTTTGCAGGACGAACGTACCGCAAAGTCTTCTAAGGTTCACAAAGCTCTACTCAATGAAATAGATATATCAACTACGAATGAAATGAACTAAATAAAAGAGCAATTCCGTGTTAGTAAGCATGATTCGGCAATTTCAGTTTTGGCTGCGGGAACCCCGTCTTCGGGACCACGCGTAACCCACACAACAAGGAACGGACTCCTGGAGGATCTTCAGGTGGCGAAGGATGTCTAGTGGCTGCAGGAGCTTCTCCATTTGGGCTGGGAAGCGATATCGGTGGCAGTCTTCGTTCTCCTGCCGCCTTCTGCGGGGTTTCCTCTCTGAAACCTACTGCGGATCGACTCAGGTATTCTGCCAAACTAAGCTCATCTCTTATATTAATAAATAACTATAAGTTGTTCTGCAGCTACCGCGGCTATAAAAAATCGGCTAAAGGATGCGTTGGAGGTTAGTAATTGATAGTTTAGTAGTAAATGATAACATAGAAGACAGTTTAATTAACTGCGCAATATTTATGACACCGTCGCAGTCGATGCCGTAGCCGGAATTATTGCTCGCGACATTGACACTGTCATCCTGGTGAACCGAATGCTGCTGGAGGACGGTCACATTGCCAAGTTTGACCACAACATGCCACCGATACCGTGGCGAGAAACCGTAAATACATAAAACAATTCAGATAATTAGATCAAATAATATAACAACCACATAAAGGTATATTGCATTAATGGCATCGTTATGGCTAACCGCCGGATTGTAACACACATTTGACTGCAGATGTATTTGGTCAATCGGAAATTACGCGTCGGCTACTACGAAGACGACGGCTTTTTCCCGACGACTCCCGGTGTCAAGCGCTCCATTCATATGGCCCGTCAGAACCTGGAACAGCTCGGCCACGAACTGGTGCCGTTTCAACCGCCGCAAGTTCCACGCGCGCTGGCCGGTTTCGTTCGACTGCTTCAGGGCGATGGCGGCAAATATTTGAGGAAACTTTGGTAACACTAAAACGGCCAACAAAACTTGGGAGATGTTCATCCTGTTGATAAATTCAGTTGAACAAGTTATGATATCTTAAAAAAATGTATCTGTTTTTATTCCTCTAGTGGCAAGGTCTGATAATAATGCTATTATTCACTCGTTATTATTTGGTTTGTGATGATAAAAAAGGCCCTATCTCTCATTTTTTGAGCTATGTGTCAAATAGTTAAACATAGTTTATCATAGGATTTTTAAAAAGTTGGTTGGTATGGTGCCTATTTGAATTTTTTTAAAATTTTATTTTATTTATTTATTTTAATTTAATTTTTTTTTTTACAGCGAAGGGGAAAGCATCGACCCTTGCCTTCGCGTCCTTCATACCGCGTTGTGTACGCCCAACTTTGTGAAACCGGTTGTGAAACCCATCATCGGAGCCTTGTCACCGAGACTATTACCACTGTTTCTAGGCAATTTTTAAATTATCTTTTATTTACTTCACAATTTGATGAGTAGCGTTAATTAGTGTTTATAACAAATCAGGGCTGTCTGGTATATTGATATCGATTTCAAAATCCCGCCTCGATATATCAGATCGCTATCGTATCGGAAAGGATGTGGAAAATTAATGAGGATATCGATATCGGGATTAGAAGCCTTGTTGATATAGGATATCGTTGGTATCGATATTAGTTTTCTTCAACAGGGTTTGTGCAATATACCTATATCGATATCGAAATTTCAATATATCGATATGCTTTTTGGCTTCGATATATCGTAACGTTAGCGTATCGATAAGGATGTTGAAAATCGATATTGAAATCGATATCGATATTAGAATCCTTGTTGATGTAGTATCGTTAACATCGATACTAGTTTTCTTCAACAGGGTTTGTCCAGTATATCGATATCGATATGCTTTTTGGCTTCTATATATCGTATCGTTGGCGTATCGAAAGGATGTTGAAAATCGATATTGAAATCGATATCGATATTAGAATCCTTGTTGATTTAGTATATCGTTAGCATCGATACTGGTTTTCTTCAACAGGGTTTGTCCAGTATATCAATATCGATATGCCTTTTGGTTTCGATATATCGTATCGTTAGCGTATCGAAAAGGATTTTGAAAATCGATATAAGGAAATCGATACCGATATGAGAATTCAAATGGGTCGACTTGGTCGATTATATCGATATTAAGAAATAACGGTATCGAACAACCCTGTACTAAATTTTATGAATTTACAAAAATAGCAACGCGTGGTTATGGAATGGACCGGACTCACCAGCTGTGGGAGGAGCTTCTGTTCCAGTCGGAATTGCGAGAGTCGTTTGTCAGCGACTGGAAGAAACTGGGCCTGGACTTGTGCATTGGTCCCGTTTTTCCCTGCCCCGCACCGTTGACCAAGGATATCGGCCGGCTAACCTGTAACTTCCAACAGCTTAATTTATTTTAACTAAACACCTAACGAACGAACAAACGAACAGACAAACAAACAAAACAAACAAACAAACAGGCAAACAAACATACACAGAGACAAAAAGAGGAAGAACTAAAGAAGACAGCACAAATTTGACATGTTTTGGACCAGTCAGCGATAATTTCGATGTAAAACTTAACAGATATTGTATACGATTCGAAACCTTGGCTTAAGTTTAGCTAAACCGTAAATACCTGGAACGAATAATTAGCCACATGACCTTGACATGTCAATGTAACGTATCAAATTCGTGTTGGTTTCTCTAATTTTCTCGCATTAAAAAAGTCTTATGTTTTCTTTTGCAGCGACTGGCAGTTACACCATGTATTATAATTACCTGAATTTCCCCGTTGGCGTTTTGCCGATCACTAAGGAAACGGAACAGGATCAGCTCCTGCTACGCGACTATAACCATAATGATATACTCTGCAAGCTTGTTAAGAAGGTTAGCATAAAATTTTTTAAATTATTATTTTATTTTCAGCGTCACTGAATTAGAATTTCCTCAATAAAAAAGACGGGAGTTTTAAATATCCCATTATTAAGAATTTAATACAATTATCGTATTTTCCTTATTACCAATTATCTAAATTATTCCTTATTACTACTAAATTATCCTAAATTACTATTCATCTATTAATTTAATTGTTATTAAATGTAACATTCCAATTAATGATTAACGGTAGTTGAGAGTTTCATTTAAATTATTGTTTTCCAATTTTTCCGTAGACCACAACAGGAGCCGAAGGAATGCCCATTTCCATCCAGGTCATCGGGTTACCTTACCAGGAGGAGCTGATCCTGCGCGGCATGGAGATACTTAATTCTACCCTTGATTAAAAAAATAAATTAACTATTAAAATAAATTAACTTTTTCCCAACTAAAAAAAATTTCTATAACTTAAATTATGTCCCATTTTTTTAATTTCTGTTTTCCCGTTTTCTCTCCGTGTTTCTATTATTTCCTAAAATTATTCCTATTTTTCTGTTTTTCTGTAAATATTTCTGCTATTTCCTATCAACTTAATTTTTAAAAAAAATTTAAATTGATGCGAAAACGCCTCTGTTGGTTACAGAATATATTGCAACTTTTAATCGCCACGAGTGGGGGGAAAAAACGAGGGTTTTATTGGAAAGAAGATAACATTGGCAGCGCCTGCATCCGCGGAGATAAAGGGGAGGGATAAGCAGTTACTTCCGTCGGAGTTGTTTTGACAGCCGCTGATCCAGCCGTCAGTGTGGGTTTGCATGGCCTCTCAAACGCTGGTCTGTGGATTGGAAAAAAACAACAACAAAAGATGAAAATCCTCTTCTACTTTGTGCTTCTAATGCTGTCCGTGCACGCCTTCCAATTAGGTAAATTAGTCCAGTTAATCAGTTTTAAGTGTAAGTGTAATTTAATAACCACAATTAGTAGAAATTCCTGTTAATAAACTTCAATTATTTTTAATAGTGTTGTAAATAGGCTTTTGATTGTGTTATATTTATAGATGATTGGGAACTGAGGCTTTGAAGCTGTGGGGAACGGGGAGATGAATGGAAAGTGGGCGTTTCGATTTTTTTTTTCAGGACTGAGATCAGTTGTTTTTGAATGAATTTTTAATTTGTATCAAATATTACTTAATGAATTAAATTTCTAATGAATAACTGGATTGGATTGGTTGAATTGAAGACTAATTTGGTATTATCACTTGGTTAGTATAATTAATGTTTGCGTTTTTTGTCGTAATTATCTAGTTTTCTAATTCGTGTAAAATCAACTTTTGCTTTGTGTGAAAGTTAATCATAATTTGGTATTAGCCACACAATTAGTTGTTAATTAGTAATACAATTTCATTGGCTGAATTGGATTGGTTGAATTAAACACTGTCACTTAATTATAAGATTATAATTGATTCTGTCGTTGTTTAATTTTTAAATTTGTGACGTGTGGAGTTGTATTTAATGGCCAATTGTAATAGTTTTAATTATATATTTTATTCATTATTTGTATTGTTTTAAGTATTTTATTGTTGCAGGAAAAAGGAAAGAAGTACCGTGCGCCAAACCCTCCCTGAAGAACGGCAAGGTGAAGCTGAAGGCCGCGTCGAGGATCGCCAAATTCAGCTGCGACAAGGGCTTTTACTTACTGGGCGAATCCTTCTCCACGTGCATCAAGGGCCAGTGGAGCTCACCGGTACCTGTCTGCGCAAGTAAAGCTTTAAAAAAAAAATTAACAGAATAGTGAAAGAAATAGACAATTATATCAGTATTCTGTAACTTTGGCGTAACAATTCTTGTCTTAAACCTAACAGAGATGTTTGACGATGATACCTTTTGAGCACTACTGGCATTACACGTACAAATATTAGTAGATAAAAAAGTAATGATTATTTATAGATAGATAGATAGATACAAAGATAGATAGGTAGATATATAACTTGAGAGATAGATAGATAGATTGGTAGATAGATGCACATACAGATGAATAGATGCATAAACTGGATAAACGGATAGACGGATAGAGAGATGGTTGGATAGATAGATGGATAGATATAAAGATGGATAGGTAGATAGATAGATTGGTAGGTAGATGGATAGATAGATAGATAGATTGACAGGTAGATGGATAGATAGATAGATAGATATAAAGATGGATAGGTAGATAGAAAGATAGATAGAGAGATAGATTGATAGATGGATGCACGTACAGAAGGATAGATGAATAAACTGGGCAAACGGATAAGCGGATAGAGAGATGGATGAAGAGATAGATAAGTATATAAATAGATAGGTAGATAGATAGATACATTAATAGATATACATGGATATATAGATAGAATAACAATAATAGATAGACTGATAGATGGATAGATAGAGAGATAAAAAGATAGATACATGGATAAATAGATAGAAAGATAGGCTGATAGATAGCTAGATTAATAGGTAGATAGATAGATAGGTAAAATTAAAAAAAAGGGAGAAGAATTCGTCAATCTCCAGGAGACAATCCACCGATAATGGATCCATCCAGCTGGAAATCGACGAAAACGGGGCCTTCCGTCTTTTATTCCGCACTCTCTCTCTCTCTCTCTCTCTATCTCTCTCTCGCTGTGTCTTCTTTGAAACTTTCACTTCCTTGATTGCACTTCTCTCTTCTTCCGCTCGGATTCTAATGCGATCCGATCCTTTTGTAACTGGACTTTTTTTCGCCATCATCCCTTCGTTCGCTCCTTGGCTACGGTCAACTGTGAAGGATTAGCACGTAATTCTGCCAGGATTCCTTCATATCGAACGTGTCGTTCTCCCGATGCGATCCTTTTCTTTGATGTGCTTCGGGGATTGACCCGTTGGTAATCTAAGATAGAAATCGAAGATAACCGCCGTCTCTAATCAAGATTCTTCATTAAATTGATATGACCAGAGTTTGTAGTAACTAAAGTTAATTATATATTGAATTTACGTTATATCCCAATTATAAACTGCGTTATTTATAATACTGAAATGAATATCTTTGAATGTGAGTAAAATTTACTCGAGTTTCTAATTTGAGTTTAGAATAAGCTAAACTTTGATTCACTTAACTTTGATACTAATTAACGTTACTGGGAGTCTGCTATTATTCATTTGGGCGTCTCGTTCGTTGGCAAAAGCCTCTCGATTCATTCATTGAAGAGTCCAATGCATTTGCCGTGTAGACGTAATATTTAATCACCTTGTTTAACATTAAGTCCTTTTATTAACTTTAATTGAATTCGTTTCTACATGTCGAGATGAGTGCTGATTTTCCTCTGAAAATCCCATGGATTCCCGATAGGAAACGAGTTTAGCGTATTAAGCATGGAGGCGAACTGTCACTAAGCGAGCATGCTTGATCTTGTGCCTTACTCAATGGGCCCAAAATGGAGTTCTATTCAGGACTGCCAATAACCCTGAACGATTCCCCCTCTTCCTTTTTATCATTTTTTTCTATTCTATTTCTTTGGTTACGAAGAAAAAGAGGAAAGGAACTTGTAAATGCGAGATTTCAATCGGTTCTTGAACCTTTTCACCTTTTTAACTTTCCAGCCTTTTTTCCTTGGGGAGGGGAAGGGGGTGATAAAGTTTAATTTAATTCCTATTTATTTTTATGAGTTACAGCCATTTTACCTAATTTATTTTGAACATTTTAGCGTGTATTAATTTGATTTTTTTTTATCCAAAAAAGCGTTGATGGGGTTTCTAATTAACGTGTTTTATTTTTTTCTCTCTTTTTATTCAATTAAAAGGTAAAAACTGTGCCAAGCAGAAGCAGCCCGATCACGGACAGATCGTGTATACGGTGCTGGGTGCCAAAATGTTTGTCGAGTGCCACCCGGGATACATATTAAACGGAACACGGACTCTTTATTGCGACGGGGAGAATTGGAATGGCACGCTTCCCACGTGCATAGGTCAGCCTCTTAAAAAGAAACAATCGGATTAAATCAAAGAACTTCTAAATAGTTTTTCAGTCATTAACTTAATTGTTATTCACTATGGGTCAATTAGTTTGCTTGTTATATAAATCAATCTGCTGATAGTTAATTACTAGGCCTTTGGTTTCAAATTATAGTTCTATTGATGATAGAAGTTTTAACTTTTTGGAATTTGTTGTTTTCCAAGCCGGAGGAACAAATCCACCCCTGTCGTGTGATTTTGAGAAGGAATCGATATGCGGATGGACTCAGGATCCTCGCGATGACTTTGACTGGTTGAGGATCAACTCGGCAACGCCTTCGGGACACGTCGGTACCGGACCCAGTTACGATAAGACCAAAGGAGAAGGACAATTAGGTTTGCTAATCATCAGTACTCGTCTTGTAATTAGCTATCCAGCTATTTATCAATAGTTACATAGGTAGATAGGCAAATGGCTAGACAGAAATGGCTAGATAGGGATGGCTAGAAAGATATGAAACAGATAGATAGATAGATAGACAGATAGATAGATAGATAGATAGATAGATACATGGACAGATAAAAAGATAGATAGATATAGATAGATAGATAGGTAGATAGATAGGTAG
Organism: Leptestheria dahalacensis; assembly: GCA_022114935.1. Taxonomy (NCBI): domain Eukaryota; kingdom Metazoa; phylum Arthropoda; class Branchiopoda; order Diplostraca; family Leptestheriidae; genus Leptestheria; species Leptestheria dahalacensis. The sequence continues at coordinate 31,061 of JAIQCU010000821.1, forward strand.
ATAGATAGACAGATAGATAGATAGATTGGCGATCGATAGATAGATGGATAGATGGATAGATAGATAGTTAGATAGATAGATAGATAGATGGATGGATAGATAGATATATAGATAGATAGATAGATAGATAGATAGATAGATAGATGGATATAGACAGATAGATAATGAGACATATAGCATAGATAGATGAATAGAGAGACTGATAGATAGATTGATACTTAGACAGAAAGCAATCGACAAATGGATAGACGGATTGATGGTTAGATTGATCTATCGATAAATAGATAGATAGATAGATAAATTGATAGATAGATAGATAAATTGATAGATAGATAGATAGATAGATAGTTAGATAGATAGGTAGGCAGATCGTTACATAGATATAGATGTACTGATAGGTAGATAGTAGATAGACAGATATTTACCCCGTGAACCAACTTATTCATTACAATAATGACCAGACTATTAGCTAATGGTGCTAACTACTGCAAGGTTTCTGAACTAACTTGTTGAAGAAAATGACTAACTAGCGTCTACTAGCCTGCTGTTGCTGGATCCAATAACTGGGCGTAAACTAGAAAGATAATTGCTAACGGAATGATTCATATTACTCTCATAGCTGCTAAGCTGCTACTATCTAGTAAAACTTACTACCGGAGTCACTTCATTAGTCTTCTTTTTAAATATCTTACTCTTCCGTACTGCGTTTCGTTTTTACATTAGCCATTAAGTCTCTTGCTTTTATGTAGATACAGACTAGAACTGCTAATAGCCTTCTAGTAACTAATCTCACTAAGTGCTAACACTGAATCCCTTGTAGCATTCTACCAAATTTCATTTTCGATTAATTTTAGTTAATTTTCATTCTTTAGTAATTAACGTGCTAAGTAAGTTGCAACTTGGCAGTCCAGTTCGATTTTGCTAACGGACTAACCTCCTTAACAGCTGGTAGGTTGGGATATAGTATAGACTAGTTGTGTTACTAACCAGCTACTAACTTTGCCAAACTAGTACTTACTTACCACTAGTATTTACTAGTACTTAGCTAATTACTAGTGCTTACTGCTAGTTAGTAATTGACATAAACTTCTAAGATCAGCTACTTGGCGAGGTAACAAAACTAGCATAGCTAGCTAACTAACTCTGTATAACTAACAGCGTCCTAGGAACCAGCCTATAAACTTAGTTTAGATCGATACATTGCTAAAGATTTTGCTAACCTGCTACTTTAGTAACTAGCTAACCAGCTGTTTTTTTTTAAACCAGCTACTGGCTAACTAGCTAACTCTATCCAACTACTAAGCTTGCCAATCGACTTAAAAACGGACAACATAACTACAACATGGTTAATCTAGTTTGCTATTATACATTAGGGACTGTTAAGTTGATTACGATTACTACACTGATAGCAAATTGCAAACTTGAGATTTAGTAACTAGCTAATCAGTTGATACTTAACCGCCTACTGGCTAAGTATCCGACTACCCAGCTTGTTAGCCGACTAAAAACGGACCAGCCAACTAGTCAAAAGTCTAGCAGCTTTGTATTTTACTGCAAAGCTGCTATCTTATACTAATCGTAACTTATTAACTAGTTACTTACTCTTTCTATCACTGCCTACTACTTACTACTTTGATGTTTAATGCGCCACCAGTAAGACAATCAAGTCCCCTGCTAGTAAGTAACGTAAACAGACTGAAGCTACTAATAACCCTGCTTATTAATCACTTCTGTCGATGGCTTAACATAGGATCTTTTGTAGTATTCATTTCTGATAAAGTTTCTATTGTCATTTTCACAAACACGTGAACTAAGTTATAAATTTCAAGTTAGGGTTTAACTAGCTCATTAAGGAAAACACAATTATCTAGAGTTTGATTACACTAATTGGAGTGCGTGTTATACACATGCAGGCTACTTCATGTACATCGAAGCATCGGCGCCTCGTTTGGAGAACGATACGGCCCGCTTGATTTCACCCGTTTACGGTTCGAATTTGACGCTCGATGGCTGCTTTCTGTTCCATTATCACATGTACGGCGCTACTACAGGTCAGATTACCCAATTCAAGATCATTTTCTACCGTTTTTCAAGATCCTTGTGATGACCGCAGGGGG
>JAIQCU010000822.1:0-33459 GCA_022114935.1 Leptestheria dahalacensis
CAATGGAGGCAGCAATACTTTCTTGTACAAGGGTATGCACTTTCTGACAAGATTGCCTTAACAATTAAAAAATAACAACAGTGTCTATCTATCGATCTGTTTGTCTACCTATCTGTCTGTCTATGTATTTCCAAACCTATCAATACGTCTCCCTGTCTACATATCGATATATGTATCCATGTATCTTATCTATAAATCTATTTATCTATCCATCTATCCATCTATCTATCTATCTGTGTATTTATATACCTAGACTTAACTATCTCTATGTCTCTCTGTCTACATATCTAGTCATACATGTATACGTATATCTATTTATCTATCCATCCATTACTATTGTCATATCTAACTTTAAATATATCCACTATTATTATCTAGCTATCAGTCCGTCTGCCTGTCTGTCTATTTGTATATCTGTATCCAACAATATATCCATCTCTCTGTCTACATATTTCATATATCTATTCATCTATCTATCGATCTGTCTGTATGTACATATCCATACTTATCAACCTGTACGTCTCTCTGTCTACATATTTTATCCACCTATCTATCTATCTATCTATCAGCAATAAGACAAAGATGCAGTCTAGCAAATTAACGTAACACAAGTTATAATGTTAAAAAGTGATAATGTAAAGTACATTTTAAATGTCAGAAATTGATAAATTGATTGACCGAATAAGGGAAAACACAGAAAGCCAATAACGCAGATTCTGATTCAGAAATGTTAAATTAAAAATTTAAGAAATTAACCCAACAATTGGTCAAAGTATAAAAAGTAAATATCTACGTTTGAACAACGGGTAAGACCGGATCATCAATTTTAAATATTTAAAAACAATAGTAATAAATCAGTCTTTAAAAAATATTGACTGGTAATACTACTGTTATGTATTAACTCTAAACGAATTAAGTTTAACACATTATTACTCTTCAAAAGGCAATCCTCCCCAGTCGCAGGCGGACACAGTAGTGGGACCTTATCCTTTCGTCACCGATTCCAACTGGAATAAGCGGGTCCTGGTCCAAGTGCCGCGTTACGGAAAGTACCTCGGCCACCTCAAGGTCAAAGTCAGCGGGGAGGGCAAGATCAAGGACATCAGCTCGGACAGTAACCCGATCCTTCTGGAAGGCGAACAGGGTATAAACCAAATTCCTGGATCTAAGACATATCAAAGATTCCAAGTCAGGTCGAGTTTCAAGTACAATTAAATATTATCAAATTACATTAAGTTAAATCAGCCGTTTTAGCCGTTGACGAGATATGATTGGTCGGCCGCAAAATCAGTATTAAAAATTCATACGAGAAATTAGTCAAGATGGTAATTTCACAACCAAAAAATAATTTAGATAATTAAGATAGTAATATCAAATTAATAGTTCGTGATAGTAACCAAAGTTTATTTGGGTTGCAGACAGGGAACTCGCGTCGTTCGTGTCGGAATGGTCAGCCCAGGTGGTCAATCAATCGAGTGCGGTCCTCGGTAAGACCCTGGTGCCGTTGGTCAGCGCTCGGGAGACGTGCTGGAAGGAGGAATGCAACGCTGCTGCTCTAATAACTGACGCTGCTCTATGGTTCCTCAACAGCAATATTACCGCTGCAGGCTGGAAGGATGCTGTGGCCGCTGTTGTCTGGCACGGAGGAGCTCTGGCCCGCACCAATTTAACAATAGCTGCAGGTTGAAATCAATTAACTTGAATTTTCCCAATGCAGTTTGCTAACTTGTTGCAGTTTTCTTAAGAATTGTAACAACATCAGTTATGAAACAACCTTGATCGAGTTGGACTTAAATTGCAGAATATAGTCAACCTAATGATATTCCTAATTTCCCTATCAAATGTACATTAACATAATATAATTGACGGTAATAATAATTTGAATATCATTAATAATAGTTAAAATAATAATAATAATATAAACAATATTAAACGCAATTAATTAATTAATTTCAAAGAGTAATTTAACAATTTAACTTTGATAGGATAAGAGTTCCAAGATTTACATGAAAGAATTGTTACGCTGTCAGGTGACATCACCTTCGGTCACATCCTGGCCATGTTCCCCTTCGCCAATACACTTTCGCACATGAAGCTCAAGGGCGCCCAAGTCAAGAAACTCTTTGAAACTTCAGTGGAATTTATGGGCGATCCTGCGGCCAAGGGATCGGGAGAATTCCTACACGTTGCAGGTACAACAAACAACTAATCAGTCACCAATATTTTGGATACGATACAGTAATTAAAACCACAATTCAGGTCAAACTTTTTCCAACTTGTCTAGAATTTTTAACAAAATTCACTAATTAGTAATAAATTAGTAAAAAAGTTTAATGATTAAAAAGGTGATTAAATTTAGCCGAGCTAATTTTTTTCCCCAACTGCAATGGAACAATTAACAGGTGCGAGGGTTGAGTACGATTTGAGTCAACCCAAAGGTTCCCGCGTCATCAAGATTCTAATAAGGAATCCTTTAGCGGCTAACGCCGATCTTGTGCCGTTGGATGAAGCCGCTACCTACAAGATCGGAATGCCTTCGTTTATCGCCAGAGGAGGGAGCCGCTACAGCTTTCTCGAGGAATTTTCGCATGAAGATACTCGTAAGCCCCCTGCAAATAGAACATGAATAATAGAATAGCAAGTAAGGTTGGTTATGTTTCACTTAATCGATGATTACGAATCGCTATTTCATTTTAATTTCATACCTCCTTTATTTAGGGCGAGTTTAGTTAACGACTTGTGTAAGTTACGGCTATTGTCCTTCAGTTTAACTTCCTCAGATTCAGTTACTTTATCGCAATGGTTAGTTGGTGCCATCTTAAGACATCAGGTTAACAAATATTAATTGGCTAATTATCTAATTAACATCAGTACAATTTCCTTGTCTACTCTCCTTTTCTCAGTGAATTGGGAATCTAGAAATACGGGTGTTAATTATATTTTAATTTCAATCAACTTGATACTAATTATCTGAATGTCATTGTTACATATCATCTGAAGATGTCCGCGACGAGGATGTCCTCAGGGATTACATTTCCTTCGTCAAAGTGTTAACCATCGGCACTGAAGACCGGATCGCCTTCGTCGAACCGCAGCTCTGTTGGGTCGATCAAACAGGAACGGTTTTCTGTAAGTTGACTCTATTCCTCCATCCTACCCACTTCAATATAAGATTGAATACGATGAATTGTTTACAGTGACCATCTTCTTGACTTTGCTCTTCTCCGGCGTCATCTACTGGATCGTCGTTTACGGGTGGCCAAAGCTGCGCCAACGTTCGGGGTCTCTCACCAGCTTGATTCGATAACCCTGTTGTTTATCCCGGGATTCGCTTCCTCCCACCACCCACCCCAACTTACTACTAAGAACTGGACAAATAGACTGCCATATAGAGTTATCAAGCAAGAGGAAAATACAGAATTTTATATTTGCTGGACCCATTGCTAATATCCAGGTCATGGAACCAAACTATCTCTGACAACCGTTACGTAACTTGCTATAAATTCAAATTTCCAAGTAGATTCCGGGGTTTTATTCATAAGAAGGCTGACAAATGCATATAGTTTGTATAGATCAAAAACTAAATGTCTTATTTTAACTTTTCCCTTGTATAAAAACCCGGTAACTTGACCATCTTTACCCATCAACACAACACGCTACGCATACTTATATAATAGAAGTAGATTTAGTTTCCCGATTGATGCCAAAAAGCCCCCTAGGACTGAAATAACTGAGCATGGAGAATTCATAGTTTTTAAGGTAGACCCCCCCCGCTTTTCAACTTGAGCCTCCAAAGAAGAAATTGACCTGCAGAGTTAAAACAGAACTGAGCGTTATTTTCCATTAAGAATAAAAACCAGCGTTTTTACGGACTTCCATTGATCCGTCCGACGGTAAGTCGGTACAATGCACGGCATTGAAAAGAGGATCTCGTCCAAAGCGAGCTCGCACGCTATGGGGACGTAGCTGACGGCCGACCTCCTGTTTTGAATGAAACTGTAACAATTAAAACAAGGCTGTGTTAAAAAGTCGTCGTGACATTACCGGATCAAATGGTCCCACAAAATCGCGAAATATTTCCACCGGTGAGGATACGGCCACTGCTACGGAAGGTCCACTGGTAAACTGCTTCATTTGGGCCTGGATAAACATTCACAGTAAATAATATTTTTTATATAATTGGGTCTTATCCAACTGATGGACGTACACCATGGTCTTTCCACACTCCGTTGTAAGCTTCGAAGAATTTTTCAGCGTCCGCGCTGCTCAGTCTGGTCATTTTCAAGCCGGCGATGCTGAAGCCGTTATCCTGAATGTAAGTGATCATTGCTCCTAGTCGTCCTAGTGAATTGCAACAGCTCAAATTTAGACAAAAATTAAGTTAGAAATTCATAGAGACATGATAATTACTTAAAAAGATTATAAGGAACTCAGTAAAATAGTTCCAGTGAATGAACACAGATATCATCCTTGTTTTAATCAGCTGGGTTAATATTATACCTTCGTGAACAATATGAGGTTTGATCAAGCAAAGCGTAACGTTTTCTGAAGGACTCCAATAAGCGGCCATTTTTCCAAAGACTAGTTCCAATTCCTGGAAGAGACAAAAGTACGACTAATTAATTAATTGTTCTTTCAACCAATAGGATTACTATTTGAAAACTAATAATTTACTTTTAAAATGATAAATAAATAGTAACTTTAATAGAACTATAATTAAAATATATTCAATAAAACTAATGACATTTTTAGCCTTCGCCGAGAAGATAAACACAAGTAAACAAATACAAGTAACAAAATACAATTATATTAAATTAATAGAACGAATTAACGAAAATCAACTTAAACATCAGTCACCCTCAGCACATCTATGATTTTGTATGTAATATATAATAACGTTGCAATAGAGTTCATTCATTATTAAAGCAGATACAAGCATGCTTACCCTTAACGCAGATTCTGCCGAGTCGGATCCGTGAGCTGCGTTGCGAGTCTTGTCTGTCCCAAACCTAGCTCGGACGCTTTCGGGTGCGACGTTCCGCGCCGCAGCAGAGTCGGTCGGGCCCAAGGTATCTCTCCATCTCTGAACGGCAGACTCCGCTGAGAGTTCCAGTGCCACGACAGGGCCGGAGGAAATATACTCAATTAAAGACCTATCAACTGTACGAATTAGAATCTATTATAAAATGTTAAATCATGTTGTTACTCAAAGAAGGGTCGCCCCCTGTGTTCTTCGTAAAACTCCGAGGCAGTAGCGGAAGTGAATTTGGTCATCAAGAGTTGGTTAATCTTGAATTTGCGTTCCTCGATCAATGAAAGGATCTCCCCCGTCTTTGATACAGCGTCTGGCTTAATCATCGCATATGTTCTGAATAAATTAGTTCAGTTAGTTGAATCAATAGAGAAAATACACAATTTGTTCAAGAAACCTCTCCGCTTTTCGTCTTAAGGCTTTCTCCGTAGCCTCGTCCAAATAGGCAAGTATTTTCAGATCTCGTCCCAAGACGGGCACTGTATTGCCCGTGTACAGATCGGTTTCTGAGACGTCCCCCCAAGCCGTACGTTTCAGAAAAGTTCGTCTGTGTCGAACGTCAAACTGAAAAAATTTAGCAAAATCATAGTTTTGACGACTTATATTTGAAACAGTTCAATTTACCATTTCTACTGACGAATCTCGAGGATAGTAGAACAGCGTGAAGGGCTTCGTCATCGACGCAATCTCGTCGAACCACTCGACTTTCAGAGTGTACTTCTTCTCGTCCATGACGAACTACAGAATGAAACACATTCAGTTAGTGAAAACAAGGACTTGACCTCTCCACAGATGATAGAAGAGAACCTTCTCGAGAGAGACTAGCAGAACCAAAGTAGCGAACTTAAAACGTGCAGGCATCGAGTACAAGCCCAAAGGTGCAGTCCAACAAGTTTATGTTTACGTTTCCTTTACTTAACCAACTGCTGTTCAAATCAACCTGGATTGTTTTATGTTTATATTACTTGTGCAATATGCCTATACCAATTGAGTTTAACTTGTATTACATTAGTTACAATAAATTTGACCTTGAAATATCTTTATGTTGAATTAAGATTCTTGTAAAATTCAGCCGCTCTTACTTATGAGACCAAAAAAAGACTGTTAATCGAAAACCGAAGTTGTGTTTTGCCGCGTTGGGCAGAGTTGACGTTTGATCGTTACAACAGGGTTGCTGCTAAACGGAAAACCAAAACGTGTGATTCTTCGTTGGCTAATTAATCGAACGGAATATTAACTTAATTATCAAATTTTATTATTTAGTAACTATACATTAATTGAATATCCTTTTCTTATTTTCAATTACATAAGAGCTTACTAATTTAATTTTTTCGCATGATCTGTATTAACTTATTATTAAAGTTATGCATTCGAGTATTACTATGACAAATATTTATAGCACATGATATAATATTTAAGTTAACCGTTATTATATATCTCGAAACATGAAATAGACTGTTGTTGGAGCATGAAACAATTCCGGAGTGTATTCGCTTTCAACTTCCAAATGAAGGCAATTACGTGCTTTCTCAGTCTTTCTTCTTTTCATGTCATCTCGCCGAATTTGAGATACACACTCAGTGGACACAATGTCGCTTTCTTAATGGCTCGTTTGAAAAACGAGGCGAGCGGGGGCAAAGCGGAGAATAGACAAAAATCAGAGTCAGACACACATGAAAATGATTTTTTTTCCTCATAAAACATATATCACAAGACCCATAGCAGCCTTCTTTTTTCATGTCCATAAAGACGCTGGTTTAACATATTTTTTAAAAAATAATAAAATTACGCAGTTAAAAAGGGATTGTTTAGGGGAGGGGGGGNAAATTACGCAGTTAAAAAGGGATTGTTTAGGGGAGGGGGGGCTGAAACAGTCTTTAGTTTGCTGCGCAATCTTTCCCGGATTAAGTTATACACAAAAATTGGGACAAAAAAAACACACGAGAATTTGTTGAAAAAGTTAAGCAATCTTCATTGCTCTCGTTTATGCTAAAGGGTGGTCTTTTTCGTGATCAGGAGGCCTGGAGGACTCGCTCTGTAAAAGGCCCTTCTTCTCGTCACTGACAGCGCTGCTGGAGGCATCGTCACTGTACATCGACTCGTAGACTGGGTTTGCGAAATTGGTCGCCTAAACATCATTAATGTCATTAATTTCTTCCATCAATATTACATAATCTTGACTTATATTGTTATTATATTATATTCGTTTTGTGGTTTCTTTATTATTGTTTTTCAATATTCTATTTGACTTGATTTCATTATTCCCAAAATGTGGATAATTTGATTAAAATTTATTTCGAATAGTACCTTATCGGTTGGTAGGACAAATGTTGAATTTGCAGCTTCGGCTTCCTCGTCTACGTCTTCACGCATGTACATGGGGTTGCTGATTTCCACGTTCTCTTGGCTCCGCATTCTCACGTGCATGAAAGGATTTCCCCTAAGAAGTAAAGATCAAGTTATAAAAAAACAACGAAGTATTAAAGCGAACCTGTTGACTATTCTACACTAAACCTTCATTCCAATTAGATTCTGAATTGCAAGTTTGAATCCGCGCCATCTAATTTCATACTTCATTGCACGTCTTAATAACAAAGCAAGTAATTCATTCATTCAAGACGTCGGATAGTAGTAAAACAGACTAGTTGATGTACACCATTAATAAATTGTAATCTAAACAATGCTTTCTCCGAGCTGTTTCATAACGCCTTTACAGCTCAGTTAACTTTCAGCACAATGTCACAGTGCAGTTACCTTCTGCGTCTACGAGTGACGAACACGGCATAAACGACAGCAGCGATGACCAGCAATCCCAAGACGATAACCACAACCACGGCGGTGACTACGCCATAGTGGAAGCCGGCTCTCGACAGGCTGCTCTCGTTGATCTCATCGTCTCGGCTTTCGCAGCGGACCCCGAAATATCCGTCGGGACACCTGCGATTGCAAAACATCACCTGTCAATCAAATCCAATATCCAAAGCCTAACTGATAGCAAGATTTAATTATTCATTGATTTCATTCATGTTTAGTCATATTCAATATTAGTATCACTTCAAGGTAATTAATGTAAACGTAGATTTTACAATACAGGAGTGAACCGTAATTACATGTTAATTATTCATTGATAGCCAAACTAAGTGCGAGCAGATGTTCTACACCCATAAGTGGAACAGTGAACTTGGTGTCAAACCCAAAGCCAGTGCTTAAACTGAACTACGGACCCTGTTATTAATATCGATTAGAATAAAAAAATTAATACTTGATTGACCTAATCTTAACAAGTAATTAGATTACAACGACTTACAGGCAGATTTCAGCCAAGTCGGGGTCGGGGTTCACCGTGCACGTGCCTCCATTGAAGCACCGATTCCGGCAGCTTTTGCTTTCCTGACAGCGGGAACCGGTCCACTCGGACGGGCACTCGCATCGAGGCGCTTCCAGCGGCGACGTGGAGACGCACACACCGCCGTGGAGACACCAGCCCTTGCACGAGTTACTTGGTCCTCGGTAATCTTCGCAGCGGGCGCCTGCCCATTCCTCCGGGCACTGGCAGAGGAATTTGCTGTTCAGCTGGACGCATTTACCTCCATTGGAACAGGAATCCACCGGGCAACCAGGATCGCTGCACAGCGAGGAATTCTTCTGGCAGAGGTCTTCCTGGCAGCGGTCTCCGGAATACCGAGTCGGACAGGCGCAGGTCACTTGCTTGTTTCGGTTGCAAGTACCGCCGTTGAGGCAATAGTCGGCGCAGTGGTCGACTTCGCAACGGGAACCGCTGAAACCGGCGTCGCACGAGCACGTGGGGACGCCCAGTTCGTTCAACGTACAGTTGCCCTGCGCAAACAGCTTGATTATTTTACAGATCATATTTTCGACGAGCAATAAATTAGGTGAATAAAAAAAACATAGCGAAGTTTATAGAAAAGTTTCACTCTGCTGGTTTGTTAAACAGATTGATGTTAGTCAAGCTGAAATAACAACTTCTGACGGTTATAAACATAATTTCAAAAATATATTATTCCTCCTTAAGATAAGACAGTTAACATAAATTATTGCAAGTTTAAATTTTTAGCATTATTGTATTACCGTTATTTGAATAATATTTTCTATTTTATTGCATTGTAAGGTAGAATGTTTAAATGCAGATCTACATTCTTAAGAAATAGGTCTACCAAGCAAAACCTATAGCTATAACCACGGTATGGTTTACTGGGTTAAACGCTGTTTTTTCAATGGTTCAGTGGATTTGAATTACCGCGTAGCAATACGAGTCGCATTCCGTCTTTTCGCAGCGTTCTCCGTTATATCCAGGCGGGCAGATGCAGACGTACTTCAGTTCCTGATTCTTCTTATCCTTGGACTTAGCAGGCGACGGTCGACAGATTCCCTTGTTGAGACACTTCAGTTCGGGGCACTCTTCGCAAAATTCTCCAGAGAATCCTTTCGGGCAGAGGCAGTAGCTGGAACCCGCCGGCGACTGAAGACAGGTCCCGCCGTTGCGACAGCGATCCGTACAGCCGACCGATTGAACTTCGCACCGGTCACCCGTCCATCCGGGAGGACAGCTACACTTGAGGGCGGGCGGTTTTGCTTTCGAGTCGGGATCGACGTAACAGACGCCTCGGTTACGACAAAAGCCCGAGCAGCGGTACCGCTCGCAGTTGTCACCTTCGTAGAGATCGGGACACGAACAGGTTGGTTTGTTGTCGTTGTTAATGACGCAGGTCCCGACATGGCAATCGAGTGTGCAATCGCTCTGCGGCTTCGCTGGTTGAGGTTTCTGTAATAAAAACAAAAACGAATAAACAACGAGACCTACAGGTTAGCTGTATCTTTCCAATGGTGAATTTCAGGATAATCATTTGTTATGAACTCTTTAAGTTCAGGTGCAATCGAAAGGTCTAACTCGCGTCAAATTATAGCATAGGCCTTCTAATTATTAATTTGTTATTAGTAATATTTGCTAGTATTTAATGATATCCTAACTGGTATAAGTATGATATAAAGCTTATAAAGCCAGTTGGTTTAAACACGTGTCTATATGGTGACATTTGCCATATCGAAGTACAAATTCGAGGTTATAGTATAAATGACTACACAATAATTATTAACACTATCATAGTATCATGCATTAGTGTAATGTGTAATGTATATTAATAACAGTATAGTATTATTATAACATACATACCAATATAACGTAATTTAAATTAACCGATTCCTGGATCGCTACAAGACTTAATTTAGTTATTGTACCCTTACTGAATAAAGAATCAGGAGATATACAATAATATCAACTAATCATGATAAGTAATTTACGTCAGTATGACTCATCGTGAGTCATTTGAGTCATATAGTTAGGCATCTGTACAAGTATAAAGTGTCATGGAAAGTTTGCTCAAGTAATAGCAAATTATTAGTATACATGTAAAGTGTACAATGGAGTTTTTCAATGGAGATTTTTTTCACTTGAAGAAAGGAAAGCACCATTGCTAAACTGCAATGTATTCTATATGCGGTATAATAGAGCAGCAAATTTTACCTGGCATACAATACCGCTGCTGGTGACCACGGGGCTCATATTAGCGCTGCACACGCAGGCGAATGAAGATGAAGACCCCAAGAGACAGAGAGTATCGCGACTGCATTTTCCTTCACAGGGATTGGAGACATTTTTGGTCTGCTTGTTCTCCTGAACGATCAGAATGTCCGATGCTCGATTCAATCCCGTCACCAGGCTGCTCATGTTCCCGTGACCGAACTTGTTGAGGCGGGCGATACCGTGACTCTGGTGCATGACCATGAAGATCCAATCCTCGAAAACGTCCAACTTGAAGGGTTTGTCTTCGTGGCTGCGGAAACGCCGTATCACAACTCGCTCCTTGCCTGGGACCATGAAAAAATATTCATCTAATTACACACTTACACACCCCCGTAGAGATTATATGATAAGACACTAGATCTTACCAAATGGTGACACTAGATCTTACCAAATGGTGATATATAAATGATATGAGAACGAATAAGTGGTAGTTAAGCGAAAATAAAGGTTTGAATGCATAGATACATAGGTTAACAGATAGAGGAAATTCGGACCAATAGGTGAGCAGGCCTGACAGGAAGGTTAAGAATGTATGTATAGGTAGATAGATACACGGATAGACGGGGATGCAGACGAACAAGTTGATAGGCCGGTAGGTAGTTGGTTAGATAGATAGACAGCTTAGGTACGTAGGTAGTTAGGTAGATAGACAGAATAGCCATGTGAATTACAGGTAGAAATGTATATCTATGTATGTAAATATCTCGGTATGATAGACGGATGGATATGTTCATTTAGATGGGTACCTTCCATGTTGACGCACTCGACAGTCCCGGCTTTCGCGTCTGCCCAATACAACCTGCGAGCCGGATAATCGACCGCAAGTCCTGTCGGCCAGAGAACGCCAGTGTCGATGAGCACCCGGCGGTTAGCTCCGTTCATTCGCGAAGTTTCAATGCGAGCATTGGTACCCAGGTCGGACCAGAACATTGTTCCTGAAAGGGGATCAACTACAATGTCGTGCGGCTGATCAAGGTCAGTCACGATCAGAGGTCGGTTGATGAGCCCGTCGAAGGAGACGACACCAATGATATCAAGATTGGCATCAACGTAGTAGACATTCATGCCGAACCAATCGACTGCCACCCCCCGAGGATCTTCCAATGAGCCGAGAAGGATGCTCTCATCTGGACTGCGCACCGGACGATCGGCCGAACGCACCTGATCTTCCGAATCAAACTCGGATATGTCAGTCACGGAACGGTGGATGCTCTTGCTGTGCGGACTGCTCCAGAAGAATATCACCTGTAAACACGAACGAGAAGCGGAGAATTTTACTTAAATACAATTACACCATTGAATCTATCTATCTATCTGTCGGCCTATCCATTTAACTATTATAATATCTCTATTAGTCTATTTCTACCTATTTCTAACTCTTAGTTATCTATTAACTGTCTCTGTGTTAGACCATCTAACTACGCATCTAACTAATTTCTATCTGCTAATACTTAATCATTTTGAAAAATAAAATTAGTTTTGATTACTTGTGTGGCGTTAACGAAGAAATCGAACGAATCGAGCCGAGCGTGTCCAGGTGGGAGAACCGAATCCGAGATATCGCCCGACTTGTAAGGATCGAGCCTTCTTAATTTATTTTCACTGGCCACTAGAAGGTGACTGGGGCCTCCTTCAGCTACACACGTCTTGGATTCTCTGTTTCCGCTGGATACATATCCAGGAGCGCAATGGCAACTGATGATTCCCTTTTTCTTCTCCACGCAGAGCTGAGAGCAATTGCCGAACCTGCAGACGGACTGGGAACAATCAGCCTCGTCGCTGTTGTCGCCGCAGTCGTTGAACCCATCGCACGCCATGGAGCCGTTGATACAGTGACCGCCTGCGCAGCGGAATTGGTGAGGAAGGCAGAGTCCTTGAGCCTGAAATGTATCATTACAAGTTTAAATTTTTCTTTTGTATCAATCCAATAAATTCGGATAAAATTTTAACTCCCAAGTGATCACACAGAGTACAGATTACTTTATTAACTCGGATTTTGAAGCCTGAAATTGTTAATGTCACTCAATAAATCCCAGTGGTTTGACATCTTAAAAGTACATTGGTGACTACCAAATGAGCGTATCGACAAGATTTCCCATTTTGATGAATCTCTCGGTTAGGCTTTACTCGTAGGACCCATCAATTCAATTAGATCGCATTTTAACACTTAGATACTAAGTAATTAAAGTTATATTTACATTTAAGTGAGACGGATTGAATTGTGAGAGAGAAGGGAAGAGGGAAGAACATCAATGTACCTGACAGACTGACGGATCTTCGTCGGAACCATCGAGACAGTCGTTGTAGTCGTCGCAGACTTCTGTTTGGGGAATACACAGGAAATTGGCGCATCTGAATTTGCCCGGCGGGCATCCTAGAGCAGAGCACAGCGATGGAGCTTCATCCGACCCGTCAGCGCAATCATTATCTCCGTCACATCTCCACGCCAGCGAAGTGCATTCTCCGTTGGCGCAGGTGAATTCGTCCGGAGTACATGTGGTGTTACAATTCATTTCGTCCGACCCATCAGCGCAGTCGACGTCTCCATCACAGCGCCATTCGGAAAATATACAGAACTTGGGGTTCATACACTGGAATTCGCCCTCTCCGCATGTCGTATTGCAGTCCATCTCGTCGCTCCGGTCGTCGCAGTTCAGTTCCCCGTTACAGCGTAGAGAACCGCGGATACAGCGACCGTCACCGCAGCGAAACTCGGACTCGCTACAGTTCCGTGGTTGACAGTCTCGCTCATCACTACCGTCTCCGCAGTCATTGTCGTAGTCGCATTTCCATCTGCCCGGAATACATTTGCTGTTATCGCACTTGAAGTACGTGGGCTCGCACCAGTGGACGCTGGGATTACTGCAGGAATCGGGCTCGTCTTCACCGTCAGCGCAGTCTTTGTCACCGTCGCACTTCCAGGAGCTGGGAATACAGCGGCCCGAACTGCAGCGGAAATGATTATCACCGCAAAGACGCTGAGTGCAGTTGGCTTGCTCGTCTGAACCGTCTTTACAATCAGCGTCACCGTCGCATACCCAGACGTTAGGGATGCAACGACCTTCGCCACACTGATGCTGGTTGGCTGCACAAGTTACCGGAGGGCAATCAGACTCGTCTTCGCCTTAAAAAAAAGATCAGCCCAAATTATTTTTGAAATGAATGAGGACTTAAAAACAGAAAGCATCCAATATATTATGCATTTTCAATTCATTTATAAATTTGCATACCCTTATCGTAGCAATAAGGTTAACCTTGATGGCCGAGTTGGCCATTTCAACGGAATACAGCCATCTGACCACCACTGACATTAAACACAATTTAATTAGTTTGATCCGAACTATGACTTTCAAGCAAGTATTGAACTATGAAACAACGTAATTCTACATCGCACATCGGATTTTTCACAAGTTGACTGATTGATAGTCTGTTCTATCACCTACTTTTACTTAGCTTGCGCCACTGAACAATGAGACGAAAGAAACTTAACAAAAACGCTGTCGATTTAAATATAAAGTGAAATCTTACGAAACATTCTTACAACAATAACATTTAAATAACAAACCAACTATTAAGAATGATTAACTTATTATTACATTAATTAAACAAGAGTGAAGAAACAAATCGTTGAATAATTAAATTAATAACGTAAAATAATATAAACCTGACAATAACAAAGTAAAGACCAAAGTCCCATAACTGTCTTAACAAATATCATGCCAGTCCTTGCACATTCTTCAATTAGTCCGGTGCAATACAAACTGTAATATACCATCAGGGCAGTCCTGCTGGCCATCACAGCGGAGACTGGCGTCAATGCATCGATCAGAGACGGTTCCGTTGCCCCGGCACTTGAACTGCGAATCAAGACAGGAATGGGTGTTGCAGTTCCTCTCGTCAGAGTCGTCGCCGCACTCCGAATGGCCATTGCACAGCTGAGATGGATGGATACAGTTGCTGTTGTCGCACTGGAACTGTCCTGGCATGCAACTAAATTTCGGGCAATCCGGCGGCTCGTCTGAATTGTCTCCGCAATCATCCTGCAACGGAAGAAACCAAAATTCATACTGTATCTCAATGTATCAAGTTAATGTATACATTACATATACAATTTCAATTTAAGTAATTTTCAGAATAGATACAGTTAGTTATTGTAATCATTAAATAACTTTCTAATTAGCTACATTAACTTAAAGAGTTAATACAATTTCCAGTTCGTATTTTTAAAAAAAGGAAGAAGATTGAAATGTCAGTCGATCCAGCCGGAGGGTTAAAGCACAGTTGAGAAATGATTACCGCAAGTCAATTTACAAGTTGAGTTTTAGCTGCGACTTGAGGGCCTACCTGAGTATCACATCTCCACCAGAACGGTATGCATTTGTAAGTCGTCGCGCAGACGAAATAGTGAGATGAGCAATTGTTGCGGCAAGAGATCCCGTCAGCCTCGAGGACGTAATTTTCCGGGCAAGCGCACTGACGCCCTCCGTTCGGTTTCAACAAGCAGAGAGCTTTGCAACCGCCGTTGTCCGCGCATGGGTTATTCGCAATGGGGGTCTGCCGTATCGGATGATACACCTGACCAGAAGAAGAACCAATTAACTGGAGTTGTTATAATTAACTATTACATTCTAGATATTAATTATAATACCTGCCCCAAGTATACCTGCCCCAAGTAATAGTTTCAAAAACAATTAGCAGAAGTGAGTGTCGATGTACTTCTGGCTGTGGTAGTTTTTAAAACCTAATTAACTTTCAATTATCTTATATCCATTATACTTAACTATTACATACATGATACTGGCCAGAATAACAGCGACGAGTAACAGTTTTAAAAATTCACGAGGGTTCATTCGTAAATTCAATGCAATTTGGCTATGGTAATGTTTTTCCAAGCTAACTAACCTTGAAATTACCTGGAGCTATTACATCCACGATATTGATAAAGATAACAGCGCCATGTAATAGTAAAAAAATAACAACACTTGATTCGTCAATATCCATATCAGTTTGGCCGTGGTAGTCGTCTTTAACTGACTTGTACTATCTGTAATTTGATAGCACCGTACAAACCTGGATATCCATGGGTCGATGTATCGTCGTTATGATGGTTTCCCTATCTCCGCCGGTATACTTGTGGCACTTTTCCACCGACTTGGTCTCCCAGTCTGTCCAATAGATGAAGTCCTCGAAGACAGTCATGGCGAACACGTGATGCAATCCCCCTTGCATGTTGTCCTTGCGGCTGAGAACCACACGGACATTTTTACCTTCGAGATCGGCGACGGCAATGTAATCCTCACGTGCGTCAGCCCAATACAATTCGTTGGTCTCGTAGGAGATGGTGAGCGCATTAGGCCAGCCCAGGGACGTATTGACTAAAATTCGAGGCTCGCTACCGTCCATTCCAGCCTTACCAATGTGTGGCCTCTCACCCCAGTCGGTCCAGTAGAAATATCCCTTGGCCGGATCGAGGGCAATGGCGCGGGGTTCAAGAAGACCCTCGTGCAGAATCACCTTGCGATACCTGCCATCCAGTTTGGAAGCTTCGATCGTGTCCGTCTTCTTGTCGCACCAGTACAGGTTGCGACCCACCCAGTCGACTGCCAGTCCGTCGGGGTTTTGCAGTGTAGCCGAGTGAAGAGTCTGCCAATTAAAAAAAAAAAGCCAATCGTATTGTTAATAAACGAGTCAATTAGAGTTTGAATGGTCCATCAAAATCTAAATCTTATAAGCCTACTGTCGTATAATGCATGTTGATCGTTTCAAGTGAATTACTATTATCGCATTATAAAAACCTACTCGTATACTTCTGACTGCAGCTTACCCCGAAACATCAATTTACTCGGATTACTACCATTAAGGTTACAGGTGATGAAAGAGTAGTAAACCTGTTACGTTACTGTATTCCTTGTATAAATTATGACACATTATCCGGTACACAAAGCTTTGGATCTAGTAGTCTATGACTAGCAGATTTATTTGTTTTTAAAGGTAACTTACCGGTGAATCTTCGTCAAAAACCTAATATTTGATAAATGCGTATTTATATATTCTACACTACCGCATTTCAATTTAACAACCAACTGGAAACTGAAAATCAACTATGAAAGGAACCCATTCTTTAGAATCGAAGTACAATGAAAAAGGATATCTCTGAGTTGATCACGTGTCTCTTTATGTGTTTTTTTTCCTGAGGTTATAAAGATGTTTTACCGTCTGTTGTTCCTTGTCAGTTCCTCCATTGCAGAGTCGTTTCAGCGTCGAGCCAAACTCCGTGACATCGGACCAGTAGATGCAATTTTCAGCCCAGTCGTAGTCCAGGGCCACTGCATTGGTTAAATTATGAGCTCGTACCGTTGCAGTCCGGCTCACCAGGTCTACTTCTCGAATGTAGTACCGGTTGGAGAAGAGCAGCGTGGGTTTTACAGCTGTGGCAGTAATTAAAATCAGATTACGAGTGCAGCAAAAAGGAGTAAACCCGCATTATAACCATATACAAATTCCAACACAGATAGACCCCAGATATTATCGATCAACGTTTACAGTTTTGTATTTAAAAAAAAATGCAAACTCACTGGAATTGACACGGCAGCTCGTTCCGTTATTGAGTGGCATAAAGCCTGGTTCACAGGAGCATGAATACGATCCTAGAGTGTTTCGGCATCTCTGAGAACAGGGTCTCAACTCGAGGCATTCATCGACATCCTCGCACAGGTGTGGATCTTTGGAGCTTGGTTTGAATCCTGCGTTGCACTTGCACTCGTAACCAATGACTTTGTCGATACACTGGTGTGAGCACGGATTCCCCACGGCACATTCGTTTATGTCTGAAACAAAGGAAATAGTTTTCATATATTTCTTTTTACCGACTCTTTGATACCAGGCACAAAAAACTAGGGATAACACATTGAGAGGGGGGAGGGTAGGGAAAAGTGTGTTCTTACTGCATCTCTCCTCGTCACTGAAGTCGCCGCAATCGTTTTTCCCATCACAGAGCAGGCTCTCGTTGACACACAATCGATTTCGGCAACGGTACGTTCCAGCCGGGCAGTCACCTTTAGTAGCATTTCTCGGCGTCGCTAATAAGGACAAACAGAAGCAGCTTAAAGCCAACGCCTTCCAGACATTTAGAAAAAAAACGGAGTTAAACCAAAACTGCGTCAAACTAAATCACATAGAAGTAACTGAAGGAATACTCCATGTCACACACACTCGCACAAAAAGTTGACAACTGCTACCCTGAGATCACCAATTACAGGGGAAAGTCGAAGCTTTTTGGCATGACAAGATGGGCTAAACCTCGAGGCTTCTTTGTATTCTGTTGACGAAGGCTATTGTGAGCGACGTGCACCTTCAAAAGAGTGCCACTGTTCGCCGACTTCCTTTACTTAATTCGATTCGACTGCGTAACAGATCTGGCGATGAATTTCAATTTACTGATCCCAGTTGCACAAACGATGATAAGCCCTCCTGCAGCCACATTATTAAGCGTGCAGGCGAGAATTCAACGTAAACTAGTAAATCATAAACTAAAAATTCACCCCAAAAGAAAAGGGAATAGTAATCTATGGTATAAACTAGAGGATTACAGCAAAACATTGGAAGCGGCTGAAGCGGATAACACGTTATAAAAGACCTCAAAATAGACCGAAAGTTGCGGGGTTAAAAGCAATGGAACGAGGCACCTAAGCCGACAGCACGAGGCTCTCTACACCTTACAATATCAAACTGGGCAAGGCACATATAATCTTTATGATAGAATGTCGTGTGCAAACGTGCTAATAATAATACAGCCCAGGCTTGTTTCTACTATAGGTGCAAAACACGTGAGCCCAGAGTACACGGATTTCCTAAACACGAAAAGCGCAAGGTTCACACATGAAAATACTCGTCTACAGTTTCGTTTTTTTTTATAAACTAGCAACGAATGGCGCGGGGCGGAAAAAAAATCAAATTAAAGCGAAAAACGACATATTTACAGTCGAGCAATTCCTCTGTGGCGCTGGAAATAACGAGGCAGGCGACGGCTAGCGCCAGCGAAAACGAAAGCATGCTTGCTCGCGATCCCTGCTGACAAGCTACTGAGAGGCACTCGCTAGAACTTCTTGCAATGATGCGAAGCGCCGTACTGCGCAGCCAAACACTAGCCTCATTACAAAAGCTTCTCGATTCGCCAAAGAAGAGTTCGTAAAGAAATTGCGAATATGATTGGATAGACGTTGCCAGCCTCTATGCACACCCGTATCGATTCCAAGCAGCCAGGGCCTGCCATTATTATTTATTTATTTATTTTTTGTTGTTGCCGGTTCTAAAAATAGATTCCTTCTTGACTTGCCGCAGATATTCCTGTTATGGTGACATTTGAAACGTTTCTCAGCCCCCCACCCCCCCTAAAAACCTTGTGCGCGACGAGGTCAAAAAGTTGAACATACGAAAAACTCATCAAGTATCAAAAGAAGGGCCATTAGTAGAGTGGCTCCGACCGTTGCAAACAAGAACCTATTTTTTCTTTGTACTCGATCAGCATCATGGTGGAAGGAATAGCTGGCCAAAAAGTGAGGCTTACATTCAATTTCTATTTATTTTTACTATTTTGCTTGGAATAGTATTTAAAAAAAAAAACTTGGAAGCCGTGTATCTTACCGCAGTAAATTATGTCCTCATCCGAAGAATCGCCGCAATCGTCTACCGAATCGCACGTCTTGGACAGCGGGATACACTTGCGATTGCGGCACTGAAAGTTGTTGCCCGTGCACTGGTTCTTGCCCAGGTGATCGCACAGGGCTGGCTCGTCGCTAAAGTCGCCGCAGTCGTTGTCTCCGTCGCAGTAGAACAGCTAAGAAAATGAGGTTCATTCAATTTCAGAGCAAAACCATAAAACTCGAGGAATACATAACTGGTTAACGTGGAACATGCTCGATAGTACTCTAGCGGTCCATAGATATTGAATCAATAGATAATTTATATAGACATAGAATAGACCAACAATCGAATACATAGACTAGAACAGTTTTAGGTTTTTAAGAGACTGGCTTAACGGAGTTTAATTTAGGACAATAAGAAAACCTCCTTTCGTTCCTCATTAGCGGGTCAAATTTACGCGACGGCGTGATGATTAGACAATAGGTCATTTCGGACATTGGGACACTTGTACAATAACAATAGTCAGAGGGGTCCAAGCCCATCGGGGACTTGGCATTCTTATATCATAGCACAAGTTTCGGATAAACTTGCACTTGGAATAAACAGTATAGCGATCTCATTAAAATACAAATCACATTTCTGCACTCTCATTTCATATGCATAATTATTTTTGCTCAATTTACCCCCAAAGTCTCTTAAGCGGATGTAAGTTTGTTGAGATGGTGTTGTCGCCATGTGCTTGGACTTTTGACTTGGTTAGCGTTTTTCGCCTAGCCAAATAAGCTGCAACTCAGTCAGCTGGGATTCATTTGTACAAAGTTTAAAATTTTTCCAAAGGTTCGACTTCTAAATAATTCACAGGCTTACGCTAGCTTAATTAGAACCCCGTAGGATTATCCTGGCAAACTTTTATTGATGAAGATTCCATGTATGATGTTTCATAATTAACTTGTAAATAACATACGCTCCAGATCCGTTGCGAGATTCACTTATGCGGAAGTTTCAACTTCTCAAAGGGTTACCTTTAAAATCGTTAGTAGGCTTACGCTAGCTTCACTAAAAAGCCAGTAGGATTACTCTGGCAAACTTCCCTTGATGGAAATTCACAGCATAATATTGCATAAGCAAGTTTTGATTCAAGTATGGTAAGTATTGAAGTGTATCAAGATGTTTACCTTGTTTACGCAACGCCTATTGAGACATCTAAACTCGTTGGGTTTGCACGCTCCCGCCTTGAAGCCGATAGTTGCATTGCCGCAGCCTTCTGGAGGATTCTCGTCAGAGTTATCTTCGGTGCAGTCCACATCCCCATCGCAGACCCACAGCTGAGGTATACAGCGTCCTGTCGAGTTGCAGCGGAACTGGTTATCCCCGCACTGTCGCGACTGGCAATCGGTTGTTTCATCGGAGCCATCGCTGCAGTCCTTCGTGCCATCGCAGCGCCACGTAGAGTGAATACAGTCGCCATTATTACACTTGAACTGGTCAGGATTGCAGGTGTACTCGCAACCGGCCTCATCCGAGCTCGTAGTCCCGTTCACTACAGACAATTGTATATTTCATTAAAATTAAATTACTAATTCTCATATGAAGACCCTGTGTATTAAAAAAGTTTTAAAAAAAATCGCAATCTCGTTGCTGGAAGTCGCAACGGTAGAATGGAGGCAGATTGTAGGTAATTGCCCTTCCAAAAAGTAACTAAGAAGTATTTACCGGCGTCGTCGCAGTCGTCATCTCGGTCACAGACCCAGCTGGAACTAATGCAGCGTCCATTTTGGCAGCGGAAAAAGTTACTGGGGCAAGCTGTGCTCGCTGTTGTGGTCGCTATTGTGCAATTCTTCTCATCTGACCCGTCCCAGCAGTCATTGTTACCGTCACAAATCCACGATGGGTGAATGCAGGCTGTGGTATTTCGACAGGGCTGTAAATCCGTTCCTGATATCTTGCCATCCACTAAAAAAGAAGGAAGTTCCGCGTTAGAAAACTTTTAATATTACGGATATAAAGGTGGGAAAGATGACCCACGAGTCGACCAATGGGGCTTTAGTAGGGTACCTAAACATAAAATCAACCTAGAACTTCTATCATAATGTTAGTGAAATAATCTCATAGAGATCAAAATTCAACTTGGGATTTAACCTGCTACCATTAATAAATATCATAGTGGAAGTTAAATTAACACTTTGAATATTATATGGTTTTAAAAATCAGCTTTAAGATGACAACCTTTAACTCGGCTGCAATCAACGGGCGGGCATCCCATCTCGTCAGATGCATCAGGGCAATCGGGATCGTGGTCGCAGCGCAGCGAGTTTTCTATACACTGACCAGAGTTGCACCTGAAGTGGGTTCCCGAGCAACTGCAATTGACCTCGTCACTGTAATCACCGCAGTCGTTTCGAAGGTCGCAAGTTTGGTTGGCGAAAATACATCTACGGAAATTCATAAAGGTTAGCGCAAGGTAAAATTGCAATCTTCAGGTATCAGCACTTAATCGGGTATGTATAGGAACGGATATCAAACTCTACCGGTTATTCGAACACTGAAAATACTCGTCGCGGCATTTACGAAGAGCACAGTACGAGGGAGCTTCGTCGGAAAAATCCGCACATTCGGCCACCCCGTCGCACGTGAAATGATATGGGATACATATGCCGTCACTACACATGAATTCGGATGCTGAGCAGTTCCTGAGGGTTGTCGTGCAGCGACTGGGGTCGGCAGGTACGGGCACACGTCCAGGTGAGCACTCGCAGAGAACCTAGTCGATTGACACCATCAATTTCTTTCATTCAGAATTCTAGCCAACCTTGAATACTCTAACGGCGGCTAAGATTATTAAAAGAAACAGGAACAATGACAACCATGACTCAAATGACTCTCATGCGTCACTGGTAAAAGAAACAACCACAGAAAGCCCAGATGTTACATTAAAGTAAAGTTTACACTGAAGTTATTCAGTTCACACAGGCTAACTTTAGCAAAATTTCTTATCCTATCGTAAAAGTTACGCGAGATAATACGAAAAGTTGCGCACCTCTCCACGTTCCGATAATTTACAAATGTCTTCGCAGCCTCCATTAAGAGTGCTGCACGGATTGGCCTTGCACTCGTACGTGTTGTTGTAGACAGCAGCGATACCCATGGGTCTGGGGATCTCCTTCCTTAGCCAGACAACGTCTTCACCAGTGTACTTGTTGGCTCGGAGAACGGCGTGAAGTACCCAATCGGTCCAGAATATGAAGTCGCCGTGGATGGCAATATCGAACGGATGCTGTGGCGCTACCTTGGACAAAATGACACGATTGTTGCCATCCATATCAGCACGCTCGATCTTGTCCAAGCGAGCATCGGACCAGTACAGCTTCTGGGCAGGCAGATCCAAAGCTAAGGCGTTTGGCATGCGAATATCCGTCGTTATGATGGATTGCACGTCAAAACCGGAATAGTAAGCACGCTGAATTGAAGGCGTTTTTGAGTTCCAGTTGGTCCAGTAGATTCGCCTTTGGACGCAGATTGAATAAAAAAACGTTCAGACTTGATTATTTTACAGATCAGTTCAGGAGGAAAAGCAAACTTACAGATCGCAAGGGTCCAAAGCAATCCCACGAGGCTTATCTTCAGTTGCTAAGCGAACTATCTTTTCAATCTGGTTGGCTCCTGCACTGGAAACGTTGGTGAGAATCATTTTGCTAATGGTGGCGTCGCTGTTGCAGGTCCAGTAGAGGGCATTCTCTCGGGAATCAAAATCCAGTCCTTCCACCATGCCTTGTTTATCAGCCAGAACCTGTTAAATTGGTCAAATGGTAATTGTTATTGTTGGCGCCATTATAATTATCATTGAAAATTATTGCTACACCAATTTTCAATGTTTATCACCTTCACTAAACCTTTATTTCTGATCCGATTTGTTCCTAGTGCTTTCTATCTTCTAGTCTATGTAATTAGTCTGCATCATAAGTACTGAGTTATCAAGTACCTGATGGTCTTTTCCGTAGAATCCAACCACGTTAATGCTCCCGCGCTGTATGTCTGAATAGAAAATTCGCTTGCGCTCGTAATCATAGCTGAGTCCGATGACGTTGCGGATGAACTCCTTGGATTCAATGGACGGGAATGGGGCATTCAAGTTGCTCGCATCGGAGATGTGAATGCTGTTAATTTTCGTCATTTTGGAGAAAATCAAGAATGCGTCAAATTCCTGGCACGTGCGGCCGTCCGCAGCGACGCGTCCGTGGGAACAGGCGCAGTTCGCGTGGGTACCGTTGAACAAACATAATTCTTGGCAACCGCCATTATTCAGGCTGCACAAGTTCACGCCGTCTTGACGCAAGGGACTGTAAACCTGCGATAACAACAGTTCGTCAATTCATTCTTTCCCACTCTAAACACATGCAATGAAGAACCCTTCTCGAGTATTTACGACCATGTTATTTCACACTGGGTAGCTGTTAGACTTTTGTCTATTCTAAAAATATGAACTAGTATTTCCAAGTTCAAATATTATCTTAATTAAATCTGTAAATAACAATCAAATTGTTGAAAAATCAACACAATATCAATAACGAATTTAATACATGAGGATAGTTGAATTATTAAAAGTTACATTGATAACATTGTTAAGTTACCTGTATGTCTTTCAGAGATCCTCCCAGTTTAGCCAGTAGAACCTTGTAGTCGGTCAAATTCGATTTGGGCGCGACTTTAATACTTCCATCGTGAAGAACGGTTTCCAGCCAGTAAACTCGATCTTCGTCGATAGCTACTCCAGACGGACTGTCCAAATGGGGCTTTTCCAGCAAGACTTCTCGTTCGCTTCCATCGTAGTTGATCCTTTCGATAGTGTCCTGCCTGGAATCGCACCAGTACAGCTTTTTTGCGGCGTAGTCCAGTGCTAAGCCGGTCACCTGTGCAGCAGAATCGTTAACGAGTATACGACGCCCAGTGCCATCAAGACGCGCTGTTTCAATTTTCGGTGCAAGTCCCCAGTCGGACCAGAACATCAATCCTTCCACGGGATCTACTACAATAGCCATGGGTTTATCCATGTTTCCTGAAACGACCACGTACCTGTAACAAATATGGGGAAAAGAAACTCTTTAGTAAAAAGTAACTGGTAGTAAAACTCGGTTTACGTTACTTGAAGCTCCCGTTTAAGGTAGCAATCTCTATGGTGTCAAACTTCGGGTTGGTCCAGTACATGTTGCCGGCGATCCAATCAATAGCCAGTCCTTCGACTGAAGCGAGTCCATCGGCAATTAACTGACGCCCTGTTCCGTCGGGTCGAATTCTCGTAATGCTGCCGCGGTCACTATCTACCCAGTAGATGTAGTTGCCTTTACTGTAGAAGTCGATATTTGTAGCCACTTGAACTCGTGAAATGGGACCCAATACTTCTGTCTGGTTCGCTGGCTCAGCCCGTTCGTCCAAACTAATGCCCTTAATTTCCCAATTAAGCGAGTACAAGAGGAACGACTCGGTGTTAATGCACTTTGTGCTGTCCTTGGGGTCCACCTGGTAGCCTGCTGCGCATTTACAGACTCGTTCTGTCTCAGATACGGGCAAGCAGAGATGAGAGCAATTGCCCTTATTGACGACGCACAGATTCGTGCCAGTCTGCATTGAAGGATCGTAGATTTTCAGCGCAAGCACGTGCTCTGTATTGGCTCGTAAGACTGAATCGCCGTTGCCGGTGGTCTTGTCCATAACGTGGATGGCTGTGTCTTCTTGGTCTGCATAATAGAGTTTGTCCTTGTAGACGGTAATGGCTTGCGGTAGCTTCACCGATGCCGAGATGACTGTAACAACACTCCGGGTGGCGAATTCGTAAAACTGAATGGTATGACTGTCTGCATTGACCCAGTACAGACGATGATTGTCTAAATCGACGCACAGACTCTTAGGAACGTCAAGATCGGGATTGTCTCTCTTAGTAACCAGCGCAACTCGCTGCGATCCATCCATATTCGACATGTAGATGGCCTGCTCTTGGATGCCTCCAATATCACTCCAGTAGAGTTTTCCTCGAGTAGGATCAACAGCTAATGATTTGACTTGATAAATGTCTTCGGTAACGATTTTGGTAACAAACTCGGCCTGAAGGTTACAGGCGTAAATGGCATTATGCACAGGGCCGCTGGACGAGAAGAACAAGTTACCTGATAACCAGTCGACAGCAATACCCTGAGGACCTTGAATTGCTGTGTCGATCAAGGTTTCTATGGGTGATCCTACTAAGCCTACTGTTTTCACTTCGTTGACGGTGAAATCAACCCAAAAAATGCGCATCAACGTTGACGAATAATCAAGCTGTATAGCCTGAAGAACCTGAGGGGAACTAATGGGCGGAATAATGTGATAATACGGGTTGTCCAGATCAACGCCGCGAATCTCATTGGGTCTCGAGAAGAGCAGCACGCGCTCGTTGCGGACACAGGTGCGTCCGTCTTCGGCCAACTTCATGATATGCGGACAGTGGCAGCTAAAGGTTCCGTTAAAACTCAACAGGCAGAGGTGAGAGCAATTGCCGTTGTTCGGGGCACATGGATTCCTTACGTCTCGAGGCTGCCGGCTGGGGTGAACTACTTTGATGTCAAAAGGCTGGGTGATTGTCCGCTGAATGACGCTAACTTCGGAACCATTCCATTTGTTGGCTCGAATAACAGAATTGGTTCGCCAATCGGTCCAGTAGACATGATTGCCGAACAAGGTGATGGCGAATGGGTGCGCCAGAGTTTCGTGGCCACGCAAGATTTCACGAGGATCCCTTCCGTCGTAGCGAGCAGTATGGATGGAGTCCGACCTCGCATCGATCCAGTAGATCCTCCGAGCATAGAAATCAAGTGTCAAACCATTTGGCCAAGCTCCATCGGAGACGGCATCAACTTTGACAGCTACTCTACGGCCTTCCCCGCTCATACTGCAAGATTCAATACGAGGATTACCGGATTCCCAGTCGGTCCAGAAAAGAATTCCATGTCTAGGGTCTACAGCAATAGCACGGGGGCTTTCCATGTTGCCGGCTATCAAAGTTCGCCTG
Source organism: Leptestheria dahalacensis (assembly GCA_022114935.1). Classification (NCBI taxonomy): domain Eukaryota; kingdom Metazoa; phylum Arthropoda; class Branchiopoda; order Diplostraca; family Leptestheriidae; genus Leptestheria; species Leptestheria dahalacensis. The sequence goes on from JAIQCU010000822.1 coordinate 26,317, forward strand.
AAACTGCCGTTCAGTTTAGCTACCTCGATCTGATCTAAATTGCTCTCAACCCAATAAAGATTCTCCCCGATCCAATCTACGGCTAAACCCTCGGCTGTAGCCAGGCCAGTCTGTACTACGACTTCGATATTGGTTAAGGATCCAGAGAGTAGAGTCCCTCGATAGATTTTGTCATCGACTACGTCGGTCCAGAAAATAACGTCCGTATCGCCATTGTGGTAGAAATCGAGGGCAATGGTATTTTTCAAGCTCGAAATCAATGCCTTGACGCTGTGCGAAGAGTTGCTAAGATCGATCCCCCGTAGCTCATGTCGGTTGCTAAAGACAATAAAAGGAGTGTAGGATTCGTTACTTTTGCAGGTGAAACCATCCGGTTCTAGAACAAATCCGCTTTGACATTCGCATTTATGGAGATTCTTCACAACGCGACATCCCTGAGAACAGATACCCCACTGTTCACAAATGGGAGTTGTAGTACATGTCGTCCCGTCAGGACCCAGCGTCATTGTAGGTGGACAGGAACAGACGATTCCTTCCGGTGCATCATGACAAAGATGGCTGCAGTCGCGACTGTGTTGACAAAGTCTCTCCTGACAACGCAATCCTTCATCGCTTCCGTCTTGGCAGTCGTTGATCCCGTTGCAAAGCTGAGTCACGTTAATGCAGCGGGTCTTGTTGTCACACAGACGTCCCGGGATCGGGCAGGATGGAGTCTGTAAGAGTTAAGCAGATTAATCCTGGCCTTCCGTAGCTATCTAAGGACGTTTAGGTCCGAGACATCTGTCCCGACAATTAAGCGTTCTCTTATGTTCTCTTTAGCCATTCAATGCGGCTCAACCGTCACTTTTATGCTCAACATATCCCAAAGTAACGACTCGTCGAACATCATTCAACATGTTGAATTCATGTCGTAAAATTTAGGGACATACATCTTAATTCATCTTGTACTACTATAATTTATTAACAAGAGCATAAATATAGTGTTTTACGAAACTATATAAACATAATATTATAATTAATGTAATGAATTATCTCTTATTACGAATAATAAATCTTCACTGCTTTAACTCGTGGTGTGGTAACCCAAATATTTCTCAAATTTAACGATTAAATTTCGTACAATCTTTCACCCGGAAAATATTCAAACACAGTTTTCCAAGTTAAACGTGTTGTGCATGTTACCTTGGAGGCGCAGTCTTTCTCGTCAGAGCCGTCAGTGCAGTCCTCGCTTCCATCACAGCGCCACACACCAGCAATACAGCGCGAGCGATCAGCACACGTGAACTCTGTAGGGCGACAGGTGACATTGCTGCAGTTGAGTTCATCCGAGCCATCCAGGCAATCTTGCTGCAGGTTGCACACCAACACGGAGGGAATACAAGTACCGTCACCGCAGTCGTATTCGTGTTTTTCGCAGGTCTTGACGCGAACTAGGGTACAGTTTGATTCGTCTTCCCCGTCGCTGCATTCGACGATGCCGTTGCACTTGGCTCCGGCTGAGAGACACTTGCTATCAGCGCTGCAAAAAAAATGTTCCGGCGATTCACACATCTGATGACAGTTCCTCTCGTCGCTCCCATCTTCGCAATCGTCTTCTCCATCGCAGACATGATCCTGCAGAATGCACTTGTCATTGTTGCAGGTGAATTCGTCGACTCCGCAGAAGTGGGAGGCACAACCTTCGTGTTCGTCTGAGGTGTCGCCGGCGCCGCAATCGTGGTCCATATCACACTCCCATGCCTTGGGAATGCAGCGCCCGCTGACTGCGCAAGTAAACTGGTTGGCATTGCATGAATTGTTGAGACAGAGAGCAGGCTCCTCGTCCGATCCATCGCTGCAGTCGGGATCTCCGTCACACACCCACGAAGAAGTTATGCAGCCGATAGTCTTGCATTTAAATTGATCCTTCCTGCAAAGGACACGCTCGCAGATTCCGCCGGGAGAGGTATCTTCATCTGATTGATCTCCGCAGTCCTGATCCCCATCGCAGACGTAGGCGAGTTTTATACAGCGACCGCTTCGACGGCACTGAAACTCTTCTGGACTGCAGGTGATCGTCGGTTGGGCAACTTGAATGGTGCACGACTGATTGCTTTTAGGATCAGATTGGAAACCTTCACGACACATGCACACACTGCCTTTGGGGATGGCTAGACAGAGGTCCGGGCATGTGTTGTTTTGAGAGCACAAGTTCTCCCCTAGAAATAAATAAGTTCAATGACGAGGTGATCTTGATGGTAAATACAACCAGCTTACCGGTTTGTGACGTGTTATCGAATATCTTGATGTCAAATAGAAATTTCGATCCTGAGCGGACGGTTTCCACTGTCCGATTGGGATTATTGACGGCAAAGCGCTGGATCTTATGCAATCCATTTTCCGTCCAGTAAACGAAGTTGTCGTACACCGCTAATCCGTACGGATGATCCAGCACTTCGTGTCCGGCAGTACCGCTCGAATGAAGAACCTTTAGAATTAGAATAGATATCAACCAAAAATGGCCATTTTCCTAGCAATAGCCTTTATATCCATTGTAATAACAAATTAAAACTAAATTAACTATTATGATGCAGGAAAGCGTCATTTGATTTTACGGTTATTAGCTTATACGCCTGAAAACGCCGCATTTTTTAAACTAAATTACCATTTAGCAGATAGATACATTAGATTTAGCAGATAGATAGGACTTAAACAGAAGTATGGTAAGCACCTCTCGATCGGTTCCATCCAAATTGACCCTTTCGATCTTCGCCAGGAAGTAGTCGCACCAATACAGTTTCTTGGAGGAGAAGTCGATGGTTAAACCGGTAGGCCAACGAAGATCATTGCTGACGAACGGCTCGACGTGGCTTCCGTCCATCCAGGCTTTCTGAATGGTACCGCTGGAAGCACTGTCCAAGCCCAAAGGGAAGCTCTTCCATTGACTCCAGTACATCAAACCTCGTTTAGGGTCTAGTACTATGGAGCGTGGATGCGTAACTTGTAGCAGCACGCGACGTTTGGAGGGATTGTCCAGGCGGGCAACACTAATCGTCCCGCGTCCTTCGTCTGTCCAGAAAAGGTTTCGGCCCATCCAGTCGACAGCGAGACCCTGACACATGTCCAGTCCCTGGTCCAGGAACACTTCATAACCCGATCCGTCCAGCTTCTGCTTCTGGATATTCAACCTGATCGAAACGGTAGACTTGTAAAATATAAAGAAAAAGTTTTAGGAAAAAAATAGCCAAGTACTTGACGCGGTCAGAGAAATAAACCGACTGCGACGCAACATGAAAATCAAGGCCACCGACGAGTCGAGCCCGCGTAATGGGGGCCATAACTTGTTCCTGCCACTCATCTCGGCTCACGTTGCTGCCTATGGCCACTCCTTTAATTGTCTGCAAAGTGCCTTCGACGAAGACCAAAAACTGCGACGTTCTAGCGGCTGTCATAATAAACAAAAATGAAAAATCAATGTAAAAGACATAACTGAAAAGATACCTCTGCAGGGAGAAAGCACAATATAAAATATATTTAAAAATCAGTAGAAGAGAGCTTACGGGTACAACGGCCCTCCTTGGACAATTTAAAACCGGCACTACAAATACACTGGGCAACTCCTGTTCCATTTCTCCATATTGGAATACACAAATGCTGACAGTTGCCATTATTAAAGCTGCACGGATGGGTTCCAGGCCCTGGAAAACGATTCACCGTAAGTATACTCAAGTTGTAAATTTAAGCTGATTCCAAGTACCGTCTGGCTGACGCTGTCTGTGGTATACATGGACCGCATATGGACGGCTTATATTGGTCGTTATAAGCGCGGGGGCATCTGCAGAAAACTTGTTTATCTTAAAGATTTCTTCTTCTCGCCAGTTGGACACCAGGAGGTCGTTCTCGAACAAGGCGATTCCAAACAGATTGCGCACCTTTGGAAAATAAACACGAAATTAGTTGATCCAATAATATTTACAACAAGAAACAAATTTAACAATTTCCTCTTTACCTTTTTTAAAGAATTAAAGCAAATTACAATTTAACATTAATAATATTAATTCGGCAACAGAGGGAGAGAAGATGAATCTTACCAGCTGGCCCTTCTTCACAATCTTACGTCCCGTTCCATCGTAGCTGATCCTTTCAATAAGGTTAAGGTAGGTATCAATCCAGTAGACGACCCGGTTGGCAAGATCTAAGGTTACTCCATGCGGATAGACAATTTTCTCGCTGACTAGAGCTCGTCTTTCAGTGCCGTCTAATGAGGCCTTCTCCAGTTTGGGCGAATTCGATCCATAGACAGTGAAAAACATGAAGCTAGAAAGCAATCAATACTTGTTCAAGTCAAAACAGCCACTGTTTCGAAGCCTAAATCTAAATACCCGCTGGTAGGATCAATGGCCAGGGCACGGGGCTTGCTCAAGTCAGATTCCACGATAGTTGTACACACGTTCAAGCTATTGTTGCAGACGAAAATCAGTTCTCTGCGGTCGTCGAGGAAGTACCAGTTCTGGGAGAGCCAGTCGAAGGAAATCTGACTAACAGCTAGAAAGCCAGAGATGAATTAGTTCACCGTGGAAAAGTTGCTGATTTGAAAAGATCCCTACTATTTGAACTGAAGATTGCCGGAGTTGGTACATCCCAGCTGACGCTAAGATCAGAGACGAGGGCGCAGCGCAAAGGTGTAGGTGAGTCGTTCATAACAAAGTGCAGCCAGCAAACAGTATTGTTGCGATGATTGAAATCCAGCGTCTAGGAAAATAGTCAACTTCCCTTGGTAAACAACATTTGGCTTGGCACAATAACAGTGTACCTGGGTGAACGAAACCGCATGACGATTGGCTCCTACGACGGGGGTTCCATTTAAATACAAGTGGCGAACATCAGTGGAAGTTATCATCAGAATGGAAGGCAATTCTTCCTCGGGATCTACAGAACGAAAAGGATTTTTTTTAACGAATCATCTTTACATGTAATCGGTCCTATGTTTCATTTTGATTTTTCTGTACTATTCATGGCTTGGCAGCGCTGTCCATTCCTCCTGTATCCGGCCACGCAATCGCACGAATATGATCCATCGCTATTGGTGCAGATCTGATCACAGGATCCATCAATTTCGCATTCGTTCATATCTATATAGCAAAGAAAGGAGAAACTAAACAACACCGTCATTTGTCATACTGTTTTTTCCAAACGGCTATACCGATGCAGTCTGATCCACTCGGCTGTTTTCCATCTTTGCAGTAACACAAAGGGCCCAAAGGGCTGGGTTTGCAGCCATGCTGGCAGCCTACAGTCTTACACTGGCTAAGGTTCTCTGCAAAAGGAGAAATAATTTCAATGGAAAACTGTCCAATCCATTTGGTGGGACTCATTAAAACTCACTGCAGAAGTCGCCCTCGTCCCAGCCATTACCGCAGTCGGAATTCCCATCGCATAGCAAAGTAATGTGGCGACAACCTGAGCCGTCCGGACACTGGAAATGGTTTGGTAAGCAGGTGCTGTTCCGTTTACCTATTTTGTCAACGTATTCAACATTATCTTTCAAGAAGTTCCAATGTAATTTTTGATATCTAAATGGATCTTACATTTCGCAGGGTCCTCATCTGAAGTATCGTTGCCGGCCAACGACGAACCGCAGTCAAATTCACCATCGCAAACCCAACCGGCGGGAAGGCACCGACCACTTCCGCTGCAGTGAAACTGGCCAGGTTGGCATGTTAACGGCGCTGAAGTAAACAATATTCCTTTTTTTAGCAAAACCATCTGAAATTACCTTCCAGTGAATGTAACGCAACTTTAACTGATATTAATATAAAACTAAACTTGAGTAAAAGACTGCAAAGGCCACTAAGGCCGGAACTGTAGCTGAAATGCACGCGAGTTTTCTTACGACAGTCGGCGGGTTCATCGGACGCATCTGCACAGTCGGGTGATGAATCGCACCTCCAATGAATGGGAATGCATCGCGAGTTATCGGCACACGAAAACTGATCCGGTGCGGAGCAACTAGAACTATCTACTTGAAGAAGAAAAAACAATCACATTAATTTTTAAAGAAAATAATTACCTGAATATTAACTTATTAGACTGGTTAATGATACTCGTGCTGCTGTTATTTTAAAATTAAAAAAAATTGAATAAAAAATAAACACAAGAGGGGACATCCAGAAAGAAAAAGGAAGAGGAGGAAAAAAAACAATCAAGCGCAGCAGATCAAGTTTCAGGGAGCTCTCTTTCAAAACGCTTACTAAGCCATATAATTTTCAGCAGCTTGACGAGGATCACTGAGTAACATCATATCGAATGGAGGTTTTGAGATCGCCTGATATCTTACACACACACACACACACACTGCGTAGTTAATTCTCATCAAAACAGAGATGACACACCGGCTCCTCAGGGTATATTTATGTCATCATAAAAACTATCCTTTGATAGCCTTCCTTTTATTTTTAGTTTTTTCTTCCTTCCTCCTCCTTTACTCCTTGCACAAATGTTTACAAACTGACAAACTAGGTGGAAAAACAAACTGCATGGGTGCACTATGCAAGAGAATTTCACGAGTAAATTGACGCGGGCACATTTCAAATTCCACCGAATATTCTTGGTAAACGAGCGCGTGATACACACTGATGGCAGAAAGCAACAACACAGAGCAATTCAACGGATTCTTATTTTTTTCCAAAAAAAATCAAAATTAAGAATGGATACGAAGGAATGCCATCATTGTTTTTAATGGCGGGCGGGAAAAGAGCGGAAAACTAAGAAGAGGAGAGAAAGAATTTCAGGGAAAAAAAGAAAAAAAACGTGTATACCTTGACCAAGAATGGGCTCGGGTTGAACGGCGCAGGGAGTCTGCAACACGAGAGCTAAGATGCAGCTGAGAAAGCCAGCCTGCCATAACCTTGAAGTAGCCATGGAGTTTTTCGACTCGCACTCGCAGGACCGATTTGCAAGCTCTTCTTTTACGATGATGACTCAAGTATTGTCACCTTCACCTTCACCTTGACATGCCTGCGGCTACGTGCACTTGGTTCATGCACAAAACCGCAAAAAGCCAATCAAACAACGGGGCAACGGCACAAGGGAATTGTAACGATAAACAAACGCCTTTGGACGGCAGCCAGCAAAACCCTAGCGTCGCCCCAAAGTTGTTGAAAG
>JAIQCU010000823.1:0-34900 GCA_022114935.1 Leptestheria dahalacensis
TTAGTCAATAGTCAGATAGACAGATTGATGGATGGAACTATAGATAGATAGATACATAGATAGATAGACAGATAGACAGACGGATGTCTGAACTTCGTCATTTAAACATCCTATATAAACTTTTATAGTTTACCCCAATCAAGTTTTTAAATATTTTAAATGTCATGTTTATAATTAAACACAATTAACTTACAAATTGAGAGTTTTTCAAATATAAGGTTCGTTTAAACTAATTAAAAAAAACTTAATTCGTCCATCACTGATGAGATAATTAATGATAATACATGGAAATGGCCAGTAATTTACCGTCATTAAAGTTAAGTAACATAATCAGCTAATGAACCGTTCACAACAGCATTTAAATATCATATTTAACTTCTACGAATTAATTGATTTAAAATTAACTGAATCAACTCTATCATTACCGGGATCTGAATTAACGTCTCATATTAATTAAATGCAGTTCTACTTAAACAATCAGCAGGAAAACCCGACAAATTGCACTCGACACGACAAGATATCGACAAACAATCGAGCGTGTCAATATTCCACGGCACGCATCAGTCAACGCCATCGTCAAGGTCGACCTTCACGCGTTACAACAGGGGTATTCTCCAAAGTTGGAATTCGTTGTTGGTTTCCTCCGTGTAAATCCAATCACTGCTCGACTGTGATCGTGTTCGCCAACATCTTGTAATACCATTTCATTCATTCTTCAATTAACTTCAAAATTACTTCATTTACCCTCTAACTGATTTCAAAATCGCTCATACTTTATAACTATCATCAACTTAAACTATCAAGAGTTGTATTTATAATATAATTGCCTATGATTTAAAATTGATTATCCCTGATGCCGATGGTGCTGAATCTCGGTTACCAACCCGCATGGCAATGAGCCTCTGCCATGAATCAAGGTAAACCGACAAACGCAACCCGACAAGAAAAAATCAATTCCATCAAGAATTGATTCCACACTTGTATGGGGCTACCCTTGACACAGTTACCATCTATTCAAACTAATTAAAAATTCATGTAATCAACTAGCCATAAGACAATCAACTTAAATTACCTGCAAGTGTTACACCTCCTTAATTACTACGAGCACGGCCGACGAGTTAGTATCCGATATACAAAGCGTGTACTGTTGCACTTTTCAAATTCCATCAAATTTTGTTCAATTTCATCGTGGAACGCTTCTTCAGTGGACAGTGAAGTCGGTGGAATGTTTCCCTGCCTTTTCCTTTTTCAAAAAAAAAAGACGATTTTCACCATGGGAATTTTTCACGGAAACTTGGGACATTGAATATACAGCGACCTGGAAACAACCATTGAAAGGATTGAATGATGGAAATAGACATTATACGGCTGACTAGCTGGTAAAAGAGCGAAATTTCTCACACAAAAAAGATGATGAAATTATAATTAAAATTAATTCACTAACGGAATCTATTAAAGCTTTCTTCTTCTTAATTTTTTGGGGGGCGGGAAATTATTTTTTAACTAAAGGAGCCACCGGTCGCACGCGTGTAGAAGCTGCTGAACTTGGAGTAGGGATCCTCGTAGCCTGTTTCTTAGTACTGTCAATGAAAACCAAATAAACATTTTAAGAATCTATTCAAATTCCATTCCCAATCATGGTTTAAATTTTAATTAAATATAATTCTATTCAAGGTCTAATCCAGCTTGGATAATTTTAATCTAACATTACCGTTTTAAATCCTAATTCAATCTAATGAATTAATCTCATAAAAAATTACGTCATTATCTCAATTACTAATTTGATTATAAATTTTTTGGTAAGACTGCGAAAAACCGTACCTGTCCTATCCTAAAGCTGCTGCACAATAATTTTCCATTTGTTAAAAAACATTTTCACATTCATTAATTTTAATTATATTTATATTTTTTTAAAAATTGAAATAATTACCTGACTAAACCGCCTTCGGCCGCCTCCTTGGAAGGTGAGAGTCCATTGCTCAACACAGACAGTTTCGGCTGGAACAACGATCGGAAAACACAAGAAGAATCATAACGATCATGATCACATCAACCCGTGCAGGTTACAAAAACACATTCACACGTATTAAAAGTCAGAATAATGTCATATTTAATTTTAATTTATAACTAAATATGCACGTCACCCAGCAGTTGAAACTATTCCCCTCTAACCGATTTATCTTGTTAATTAAACTTAATAGAAATTACCTTCTAGTGACAATGATAATTAATGAAAATTACGTAATAAATTAGCAGGTCATGCGGGTTTTCGGCTCTAAAAAGGTCAGGAAAGGTCAGGAAAGGTCAAAGAAAGGTCAGTCCATAGAAAAGTCACTCGATTGGTTCTCGTGGCTTATGAACATTCAATACAGGATAGCAAATCAATGCATGCGTTAATAGGTTTCTTGAAAACAAAAAAGGTTCAAAAAAAGGTTCAGGAAAGGTCAACGTGTAGAAAACCCACCCGATCGGTTTGCGTGGCCACGTTACTCAGGCTCCTGCTGCACGACGGACTGGATTCGCCACTCCTGGTCTTGGCCAGGCGCAGTTCCTGTTTCAGCGTGCGGATCGTCTGCGACTTCTCCTTCAGTTCCTCGCGCATCAGGACGATCTCGCGCTTCAGGTCCCAGACGCGGGCCGCCGCGCACTCGCTCGATCCATGATCCATCGACTGGCCATCGCCGTCACTCTTTGAACAATATCCACAAAATCGGACCGGTTAGTTCAACGTACGACAAATAACTTCAGTCTAATTCATCAACATTCAAAACAGATGACACTGATCAAGAAAGAATAATACAATCATTATATAACAATTAAGATAATTTAATAGAATAATTCAATCAATCATAATGAATGCTAACACGACGACAAATTCCCTTTGTAATTACTTTTAACGATCCAGGATAAACACAGATATTATTTCTACACTTATTCTAACTATTCAACACTTCATTCAGTCTAACGAATAATGATCATTTCAAATTAAGAAATTAAATCGAATACTTAAGGAATTGCAATAACTCAGTAGCTCGGCAAATACCTTCGAGTCTGCTGTGGCGTCTTCTTGCTTCAGATCAGCACGGAACGCACGAACCACGCATAAAATAAAAGTCATTAGTTAAATTAACCTTATTCAGTTTTAACTATTGTTAAACTGTTTAGTTTGGGAACATGAGAGAATTGAAGCATCTGGAACGCGTACCAGTGTCTGTTGAAGTTCGATCAGCGCAGTCTTGATCTCGGCCAAATCGCTGACCATGGCGTTGTAATCCTCGCTGGAGATGCTGCCTTCTTCGCGCGATTGGTTAAACAGCTCCACTCGCATATTGCCAGCGCCAAGCGTCCTGTCCTCGCCCGACACGTCCGTTACACTGGCCACTCGTCGTCTCAGTACTCTGTTGGGGTCAACATACAGAAATTAGCATTAGAGTTAATTGAAGTTAATTACAATAAAGGGTAATTCAACTAAGCCGAGACCGTCAAAGTAAAGTTTAATGACCTCGAACGGTATTACTAATGTAATTAGGATCCTATTTTACTTGATGACTTTCCAATCCAACGGTAATTAACCTTCGAATCAAATTCCCATAGTAGAATCAACGACTGACTATATTTACCTTAACCATTCCATAGTCTTATAATCTAATTAGCAGCTAATCAACGATTTCCATTAAATTACAATTTTAGTAACAACTTATCAAAGTCGATTCCGTAAAAAAAAACACCCAATAATGACCGGTCTTTGGTAAACGAATTAAAATATAACCCAATTAATTATAATTCATTTAAAAATAATTACAATGGCTCTTGCACAGTCTGTAAGAGGACCTCCACCACAAGAAGGAAATGGCCCTGTCGAGGAAAAAAACCGTCTGTTTCTCTCGCCAGCACAAACAAAGCGCAACGTTTAACGCTTCATCGGCCTAGAGCTTTCTGATTGTCCCCACCGACTGAGGCGAGACATTTACAGGAAGAATTCCGTGTCCGCAAGAGGAGAATCAGACGAGGTAAGCACATTTTTCAGATCCCAAAACTTCAAAAGTTGAATGTGAAAAAATTACACGAATTAAGTTCAATAACTTGATCGCTTATAGCTCCCGTGTTTTCAAAGCTATAACATTAAAAAAAATACTGAATGTAGAACTAGTAATACCTTGTAAACTACTCAAGTTTCGTTTAAATCGGCTTGTTAGTTTAGCCACAATAAAATTCTAAAAGTTTAAAAATTTACAATAATTTTCCGCTATTCAGGACCGACAGATTAAGATTAACTCCGTTTTCCACAAACTAGATTACATTAAAGTTAATGGTACAACAATAACAACGAACCTAATAAGTTGGCCTTGAACTTAAAACCCGAATTAAAAAATCAGCCGTTCTTTTTAAATTCAACAAAATAGAGAAAATACCGATGCCAGTTAACTAAATTAATAATATTTCAGACCAGACTAACACATCAGCCTTTAACTTTAAATGAAATAAAATTAATTAAAAAATATGGATAACTCAGTTATACCGCCGGGTTCCCCAGATAGTCGGCACCAGATAAGCCGACTCGTAAACCAGCATACTTCTCCTTTCCCCAGTCTCAAACTCTCTCTCTCTCTCTCTCCCTGTGCAGTACAGCAGCTTTCTCTCGGTCAGCCGCTGCTGCTGCTGCAGCTCTACGGGGGAGACAGAGAACGTCACACGCAACAGCACGCTACAAACAACTGTTCAAACAACAAAACGGGGCGTATAACAGCACTCTTCGACTTCTTGCAGGCGACTAAACAAAAGAAGAAAGACCAGCCGCAGATAATTGTCCTCCCGAGAAGAGGGAAAAAAACGGTCTCCGGACACTAAACCGCCGCGGGCTTTCGTCCAAAGTCTACGCGAATCGATAGACTAACACGTTTCCGTTTTAAAATTACTGAAACACATTGAAAACAATAAAACAAACCCAAGTTTAAAAAAATGATTTGAAAAGTGTAATAAATATAAATAATTCACAGGTATTTGGTAAACTCGTAAAATCTCAACAAGACGACTTGAAACGGAGACAAACTCAACTCAATTCTCTCTTGTACAAATCCACCGACAAATAACCTGCGACGTCGTTTTGGTTCCAACACTTGAAAACGGCAATTTCGTTTGGTGTTTTTCACGCAGATATTCACACGACAAATGTCGGGTAAACTGGCAACTCAACAAGTCAACAACTGAACGACTCGACACGATTATGTGAAACGAATTCCTTCGACAAACAAGGTGCGATGTCGTTTTGGTTACAACATTTGAACGTTCAATATAATGGAATTGGCTGCAATGTCGTTTCTAAATGTTGGAATCTTTTGAAAACTTCAACAATGGTTGTGATTAAAGCCGATGCAACTGGGCTAGCGGTTCGAACCACAAATAAAATGTAATACACGTGTAATAACATACGACAGCTGACTTTATAACAATCTGATACACAATAATAATACTACAGAATATAATCGCCTTTTTCTCTATGAAATTGCAATGGTCTAGATTTAAACAATAATTTACACAGACGGTTTAATTCAATACATGAATTAAATTAACTTTAATTTGATTAAAAAATTCCTCTGGTAATATTTCCCCTCTGATATTTGAAACCCCTAAATTCCTCAGTTTTACTTCGAAGGTGAAAAATTTCGCTTTTGGACAGTTTTCAATTAAACGAATCTTTTCATATTTCACTTACAAAATCAACTCCCGATTCAAAAGATTCGATTCCTAGTATTCCTGTCAGCGGTGTTTACAATCACCGACGACGTAGCAACAACAGACTAAGCGATCGATTCGCTCTCGCAGACGTCCACCGAGCTGACAGTCTGCGGACGGACGGGGCTGCTGGAAACACTGGTCCCACGGAATCCAATACAAAAGCCCCTCAGCCGGTGAATGTTCAGCGATAGGGCGCACGTTAACAAGCGGAAGTTCAACGTTGGGAGGGTGAAAAAATTAGAAATAGAGAAATAGTAGGCAACAGGTGCACTTTGAGGAAAAAGGCCAATAAACAGAAAAGAAAAGGTGCGCGCGAGTGGCAAGAAGCACAAGTTTGCGCAATGCATGGCTGCAGTTTGGTGGTTTTCTCACTGGAGCTACGCAACCGTAGAAAGGACTTGCTCCCACGTGCAGCGTGGAGAGACTGGAATCTCCACGGTTCCAGCTGCTTTCATTTAAGACATGATAAAACACCTTTTTTCTACTCGACGAGATTTCTACCTGTCTATCTTTCCGTCTATCTATCTATCTATGGATCTATCTATCCATCCATCCATCCAGTTTCGACGAGATATCTGTCTATCTATGGAGCTATCTATCTATCCATCCATCCATCCATCCATCCATCCATCCATCCATCCATCCAGTCTATCTCGAACCTCCATGCCTATCTTTCTGTCTATCTATCTATCTATGGATTATCCATCCATCCATCCAGTTTCGACGAGATATCTATCTATCTATCTATCCATCCATCCATCCATCCATCCAGACTATCTCAAACCTCCATGCCTATCTTTCTATCTATCTATCTATTTATCTATGGATCTATCCATCCATCCATCCATCCATCCAGTTTCGACGAGATATCTATCTATCTATGGATCTATCCATCCATCCATCCATCCATTCATCCATCCATCCATCCATCCAGTCTATCTCGAACCTTCATGCCTATCTTTCTGTCTATCTATCTATCTATGGATCTATCCATCCATCTATTCATCCATCAAGTCTATCTCTAACCTCGAAACTATCACGAACTTCCGGCTAGGTGGCGCTAGTTTCGCGTACAAACAGTTGCAATAGACACCAGAAGGCGTACGGTCGCCATAGCGACGCAATCGCCATCTACCGAACTCAAGAACTCACGTTCGGACCTTAACGATACCGGAATCGCACAGAATCAGAATCAGACTCAGACTCAGATGCATGAGCAAAATATGATTAACTTAATCAACATTAATATTATCATTTTTAGTATTAAAATTATTAATATTCCATCAGAGATTGACATGACAAAGGTATCCAGTTCAAGGACAAAGAACTGGCAAAATCATTAAAATACCCGTGTCTTTTTCTCTCTCCATACTTCGCAAGTTCCAGGTGCATTTGCACAAGGACACATTTTTATCACTTGCCCGCACCTGTTTACATTCAAACTTCTAATGCATTACAGTTTTAATCAACTCGCGTTATAAACAAGCGTATTAACTGGAATTAAAGTTCCGCAGTGAATTTTCAATCGGATTATCTACTTAGAAAGTTTTACTATTCACCAACGTATTAAGCAACGTCAATTAAGACGTCTCTCATCATGGGTTTAGACTTCTAGCGTCCGGATGTAGAAGGCGATTCCAGTGCAAAAGTGCGACTCGACCCGAAATCGTAACCCGAAATTCGCACGTTCAACTTCGGAGTCGTAATCTTAAAATTAGCTGAAGTCGATTATGAAAGTTCGTTCCAACTTTTGAAGTTGTTTAACCAATTATGAAACCTTTATCTTTACGACTTCGGTAATCCAAAGTCGACTTTAGTTCATATCTCCGACTCGACTCAGAATCTAGGCTCACTGGTAACAGTATCCGACTCGGTATACAAGTTAGATTTAATTTTTTCGTGAATTGCGATCTTAAAGTCGCACTGAATTCAATTCTGAAAGTCGTTTCTAATTTGAAGGCTTATTCGACGGTTTCCAAAAATCATTTCCACGAATTTGGTAAAATTCAGTATCGCTTTTTCTCGACACATTTCCGAGTCGACTTTGAAAGTAAGCTAAACGGTAACAGTATCTTAACTCGATATCCAATTTTAATTTCATCCTTCGTGAACCGTAACCGTAAAATCAATCCAATTCGACTCTTTAAAAGTCGATTCCAACTTGCAAGCCTAGTCAACTGTTTAAAAACTCAATTTTACGACTTCGGTAAATCCAATCTCGTCTTCTCAAACACCTCGCCATCCACCAGCCTTCTTGGAAAACATCTCGACTCGAGATTCAACCGATTCAACACGCCGAGTCGCTTCTAGTGATGTCAACGGTCTTGGTCTTCAAGTCGAGTCGAGTCGAGTCAAGTCGATGATACGCAGGCCAACGTCGAGTAGAGTCGAGTCAAATCTCGAGGCGAGTTAGTCGACATGCAACATCACAAGTCGAGTCGAGTTGTTTAACGCAAAAGACCAAGTCGAGTCACTTGACATCCCTACAAATTCAGTCCTTTTCGCACTCCATCGTACTCGACACGACTTTGCCACCGACAATACCCAACATCAACCTTTTCGGCTTATACCTAAGTTGGAAAAAACAACAACAAGTCAGTCGAATTCTCTACTAGCTCATCACATCCTCAACTTGTAGTTGAATACGTAAACAAGAAATCAGCAATTAACTTTTGCATATTAGTAAATCAAGTTTAAAGATTATGAATCAAGCTGATTACCGTGAGCAAAGGCAACCGGCAAATCTCGACAAGACACAAACACTGCTGAAACTCAACTCGCGGAAGGCCGTTTTGAAACACGTCATGAAGTTGTCGGTAAACTTTCTACTCTAAGCGCGATATTTACCCAGGACAACGCAACTGGCGCGACGTCACGCTTATCTGACCGAGCAGCAGAGGGGAATTAAAAAAAACAAAAAATTCTTTCCCTCTATTACGGTCGTCTTCTTTTCGGCTTGAATGTCAACGAACCCGTGCTGCTTCCACTTTCACAAAAGATCCGTTAATTTCGAGAGATGGAACCTTTGCTGCCCTTCTTTGACGTAAATCTTGCCTTATTTATTATTTTTTTTTGATCAAGTAAAACGGTACATTGATCCTCATCTTTCCATATCGTGCTATCACAACTCAGATAATTTTTTTATTTGTTTAAATATTGTCAAATTCAATATATATATAAAGTTATCCGCTCCTTTTTCAAATTCTCCAATTTTTATTTTTAAATATTAGATGTATATTTCATACAAATAATTCCAGCTGATGTCAATTTACGTATTTTTAAACGTGATCGTCTATCGTACGATAAAATCACAAACCAATTCAACGACTAAACTGAATTACATCTTTAAAGTTTACCCCGCTACTGAGTTATTAATTAAACATTACGTTAACAATGTTAAGTTTGTTCAAAGTAATTACTCCTTCATTCAAAACGTCAACAGTAATATTAAAAATTCCATAAGCTATAGCTTCTTATAGAATACAAACGTTACAGAGACTGAATACTCTAAAAAAATAGATCCTTAACGAGTGAATTTCGTTAAAATGAAAAATATAACTCGGCTACTAGTTTAGATAATTATACGTCTATCAATTTTAACATCTGCCTTTAGGAAGTTTTGGATTGTACATGTTCTGAGCGTTACCCTTCGAATGTCGATTCATCCATGGGCAGGCAGTCCGATTCAAAGCTCTGGCAGGAGATCATCGACAGCGTGGCCTGCGACATGGTAGCGATCGCCCTGTTGAAGTGCAGGTCCGGAGACCAGGCTCGTCCTGGAGAAGCCAGCACTGAATCCGACTGCAAAATAAATAAATAAATAACTAATTAGATAAATTAAATCAATTATAACAATAACTGAGCCAACAAAAGGGTAGAAGACATTGCTTACGTTCACATTATACGACTTTGCTTTATAGAACTAAGATTAATACACCAATTTATAAACATAAAGACTACAGCTGACTTAAACTATAACTACTTAATTACCATAGAACTAAATCAGCGGAGCTTTGCTAGTTAACTAATTTATTAACATAAATACTATGCTAACCAAATAGCCGTGCATCGCAAATTGACGAACTAGCCAAAAGTACTAAGGTCTCCTCAATTAGCAAAAAGATTATTAGCTACAACCTTAAGTTAGCACAGTACTTCAGTAGTCTATTTCGCGGTTTGTAATCGCCAACTAAACAAGGGTTGGACGTAGGGATGTCAAGCGACTCGACTCGACTCGGACGTTCGCGGTAAACGACTCGACTCGACTAAGGGATTTTGCAAGTCGACTCGATCGACTTGGGGTCTACCGTCGAATATATAGCCGACTCGAGTCGACTTGACCGACTCGACTCGACTTTGACTCGACTCAGGCGCACATATCATCGATTCTGACTCGACTCGACTTCAAGACCAAAACCATCGACTCGACTCGACTCGGGGCCAAGTCGAGTCGAGTCGAGTCGTTGACATCACTAGTTGGACGATATCCCAATTTTTTCAAGTCTACAATTGATATTTTTTTAAAGGTTATATCGTGATATTTTCCGAACCATAATATTTGATATGATAATTAACACATCATTGGCTAAGAAAGACTGATATATCAATACTTTGATACTTGATAGGCCCAACAATGTGGTGAAAGTTCAAGACAAGCAATACGTTGTACGATTGCTGATAGCCTGCACGTACTGTATCGATATCCATAATCGAATATAACAATAAAATCTCATATTAAAAATTAAGATATCTGACATGGTCTGATGGCCGATTGGTTAGCTGGAAGTTACATCAATATGTGATAACTGACACGACAATATGTTGATTATTAAGTGTCTGACGAGTGGACTGATCTGATCTTTTCACCAGATGTTACTCTATCGACATCTATGCTTGAATATCGATTTGAAATTCAATATCAAATGTCGGTTTTTCAGGTTTCTTTTAAAATTGATATAGGAAATTTAGGGAGTTACATTATTTCTAATTTTTAGGATTTTATTTCGGCTAAACTTACAGACCGATTTTAACGAAACTTTAAGAGTGTATTACTTACTACTAGGTCTACACCTAGTATTTTTTGGGTAGCTGTAGCTTTGAAACTGTAGGAGCCATACGCGATCAACTTTGCCCCATCACGAACTCTTTTTATTGCTCTAGACTGTACGCCACCATATAAACCAATTTTTGTGGGTAATTTTACAGCTGGTTTTTAACAGTCAAACTAATTCGAATTAAAGTTAAATACATTAAGACGAACTATGGAAGATGCAAAGACATAAGGTTAAGCAAGGCAAGGTAATCGAACCTGATTCAGCATGAGTAATCCCGGCTGGTCAGCAATCTCGTCGTCGATAAGGGCGTCGGAGAGCGAATTGGTAGGCGATTCTTCCTCCTCCACTCGACATGCAGCTCCACTGGAGCACACCTGGGTCGACCTGTAGTTAGCCGTCTCCTGACTATAAAACCAAAAGGACTGTATAAACTCCACAAGATCATTCGATAAGTTAATTAACATACAAATGTTATTGAATACGTTCAGTATCTACTTACGGCGAGTTTACAGAGCTGCATAAACTAGCCGGAGTCGGCAGCGGTGAGATATCCTCGATGAGTTCTTCAGTAACCGAAGCCGGCGTCTCCACGTAGGCCAATTCCGGGTGTCCTGGGTACAGGACGAAGCTCTCCACTTCGCACGTTGTTATTGTGGTCACCGGTGCTGGAATGCATTGTTCAACGCTTCGCCTGATAGAACACACATGAATTAGAGGCCAAAAAAAATATTAGTATAAGATATAAAGAAATAAAGAAATGCGTATATAAAACATTTAATTAATTAATTTATTTAATTGATATATAATTATTTGAAACAAGGTATCATTATATATTATTATATTAAGATGCCTACATAGATATATATTACGTCATTATACAAGTCTAGCAACACGTAAATGTTATATGGATATAAACAGATATAAATCTTTAATTCTTTAATGCGAATTATACTTAAACATATATAATATAGTTAGTGTTACATCGTCATGTAAATATAATAACATGTAAACGTTAAAGAGATGTTAAAAGATGTTATTAAATGAGGTTGTTATATAGCTAATTAATTACACCAACATATGTAACCATAGCAACATTGCAGTAGTTAATTCAGTACTTTTTTTCTTCTCTAATTGGTTTCTCGGCTGAGATTTTCTCCATCACTTCCTTTTCAAGCGACGCAGCAATGACGTCCAACTTGTTCTTAGTGTCGGCTGCCCGTTTCTGGGACTGTGCAGTCGGTTGCGAGGTTCGTTTTGCCGGTTTCGGCAGTTTGGACAGCGTCTTCGGTGTCGATGGGTTCAGTTTCAAGGACATCGCGGATTTCCTGGCGCTCAGCGAGAGTGTCGAACTCGTGTTGGCGATACCCGAGTCCTCCATCGAGTTGACGCTGCGACTGGAGCTCCTCGACGAGGTCATGGAACTCGAACTGAGGCTAGAAACTGAAGATAAAGTCGATCCTGGAGAAACCGGTTTGACTTTGGGTGATGGGACGTTAACGGGAGCGGCTTTCCTGGGCAGCAGAGTGGCTGGTGCGGGTTCAGGCCGTGAGTTTCCATTGGTGTCGGCAGGTTTGGGAATGCGTGAAGCTGCGGAATGTACGGCCGGAGGCCGGATTTTTGACTCCCAGTGATGAACCATGGCTGCTGTGTGTCCCGAACCGGAGGAAGAGCGGGTACCGACTCCGAGACGGTATTTAGTTGGCGCTGGATACGTTTCCAATACAACCTGCCAATAATAATAGTAAAGAAATTGACTGTAAAATCAGAATAACACGAAATGCAAGGAGCAATCACACATTAAATTAATAAGATGAAAACAAAAATAACTTAGATTATTAGGAGAAACCAACGTAAGCTGACAAATAACCTGATTGCCCTAGACCTAGTAGAATAAATAATAAATCAATCAAGCAGAATTTCTTCAATTTACAGTCGAAAGGTAGCCAGAACCAGCAAACAAACAAACACGTAATCGATCAAAGGTGTCAAAAATGTATGAATAACTACACAAACAACCAGTAACGTATTAAACAAACGTTGCACCGTCAATGAATAAACGAATATACACCTGATCGCTTAAAGGTGCGACCGAATGGTGAACGAACAAACAAACAAAATGAACAAAACAAACAACCGATCACAAGTAATTTCTACAAAGAACAAACAACCAACCAACAAACACAAGCACACAACCAAACATAACAAAAAAGAATCTACCCCTGTTCGAACATAGACACGAACAAGCAACCAAACAATCAACCGCTAACGCATCAAACAAACATTCAGTCACGAAATACCTTCGACGAACAAACAAACAAACAAACAAACAAACAAATTGAACCAAACAAACAACCAAACATAACTAAAGGACTAGACCGCTGTTCAAACAAACAAATCTAACATGTCAAACACCGAAGGACTGGATCGCTGTTCAAACAAACAAATCCAACATGTCAAACAAGCATTCCACTACAAATTACCTCCTCCGGACAAACAGACAAACCTTTAAACAACAAACCAAATCACAAACAAACAAACAAAACAGCTACACGACAACAATTACAACAAACCGAGAGGATAACGACACGACAAACTCAATGTCTGCCTCTTTCGACCTTCCTCGCGTAACATTAAACCATCCCAGCGGGTCAATAACTCAGCTTACCCGAGTTTTCTACACTGGCAGCACAGGTTCACTTCAAAACGATCACATTTTGACAAGCACACGACGGATTACCAACTTTCCTTTCCATTGGATTCTTCAAGCGCTTGCTACTGCGTAACTCTAGCTGCGGACAAAATGGAGTGTCGCGCAAGCGCCGTAGACCGTATATCACAGAAATCAATCAAAATACGACTTTCAAGACCAGGAGGTTATTCAAAAACCCCAAACAATGGAAGCAAACCACTGACTAATGCTTTCAAAATGCCATTTAGCATCCAGACTGGTAGAAATAACCTGAATTGCGCGGAAAAAAAATCCGCAAAATCAATAGAGCCTTCGCGCAGGCGCTCAAATGCCTGCAGTGACTCAGAAACTCACCTGCAGAAGATGACAAGGTGCTCACGGCACGCAGTCTCATTAGCGAATCACAGAATTCAGCACTTTCTTCACCAAACGTCATGTTACACAAGGTTTTAAGAGTTACGTGTAAACAATTCTCAAACTGAGGTAGATTATAAACAGAGACAAGATTAACCGTACCCGAGACTTCTTCTCCAACGTGTTGCCGTTCCTCGCGTCGAGCTCGCTCTGGTTAGAAACGCAGGAGCCCATTGGTCGGGGGTCTGAAACATTACCATACAATTATGACGGTGAAAAGAGAATTATATCATTAGCCAGCTAAATACTAGATTACTATAGAACGTTGTTTCGAAATGCTACGTTCACTTTGTCCACGTGATTAGTTTTAGAGGTAACTCCTAAACGCAACAGAGAAAAGAAAGAGACTGAGTTGGTTTCTGTCAATGGAGAGACCAGGTTAACGGTACAGCGGAGCGAAAATCTCGGTGATTTTTCCCGCACACTTGACTTGTCACCGAAAAAAGTCAACAGCGTATCAGAAGGCAAGCCTGCTTGTGTACAGTTATACACAAAATCCAATTTACCTTTAACCATTCCGCTGCTCAGTCAAGCTGTTTTTCTGCTCTGTAAATTCCCTGACTTCTTTTTTATATAAAATCTATCTTTACGTAAAATAAAATGAATCTAAGACTCAGATGCTCGAACTAGAAGAAGAAAGAAAAACAGGTTGACATTCGACCCCAAAAACAAAAAATGGGTTGAGGCTGAACGGCAAACCGCGGATCGCCATTCTTACAGTAACAGGATTACTTTTTTGTTTTGTTTTTTACATTATTATTTTTCCCCAAACTGGTAGTACGAGAAAGCGAATCCTTACAACTGCCCTCACATGTGATGGAACTGACTTAGATAATAATGTTTCCTGTTTAATTACATAATATATTACACAGTATGTCAGCCTGCATCGCACCCATTAGTGATACATAGCAAACTATTAATAACATTTTTAGTTTTATTTATTACATATTTAATAACTAAGTGCTGTAAATATTTAGTAAATAAACAGCCACTAGTGAGTTGCTTCTCACAGATGGCTTTCCAGTGGTTGGCAATCATGTTGGATCTGTGTATGGTATGTATGGGATTTGGAGAACCTCTTTTATTCTTCTTTAGAAAAAAATAAATTACAACTTCTGCAAAGTATTAATATTAACAATGCATTCAAGTAATGAAATAACTATAAAAATAAGAATAGGCTGTTTCGCGTCATTTTAGGAACAAATTAAAAATTTTTCAGTACCTTGGTGTATGAATGTTTGAGAAAATTGTTTATCAATTATTTATGAAGGTTGAATACAATGCAGGAGAAAAAACAATGGCAGAGCCATCGATGCATCGACAATAACGACTGGGGAGGAATCAATTGTCGAGCGTGACACGGCGGCTTAGTAGAAAATGAATTATTTAAACGGTAATCCACAACCTTGTTTGACTCGCGTTAACTACGCGCCACCTAGTGGGTGTTAAAAGAAACATTATAAGGATGTCGTCCATGCGTTGCCATTCGCTTGCGCCTATCGTGGGGTTTGTTTATTTGAATCTGCTGGAAGCCGTTCGATACAGTACAACGGTACAACAGCCGGCATCGGTGTCAGATTCGTAAGTTTAGTTTATTAATTAACTTTAAAACAGTTTTGGTGACTTGATAGGTAGATCCGTAAAGACCAAGATCTTTAATTTTGGTTTATAAGCACGTAAAGCTAGCGTTATTAATCGTTGTTGCAACAGTTACACAGCACAGGTATGAACTAAAGTAACGTAGATGACATTAGCTATGGTAGTTTTGTAAACTGAGTTTGGAACTCGACTTTATATTATAGCTTATGACAGACTGTGGTTTTGTTCCAGTGCACGTTCTGAAGCGTCAAGTTCGTATCGCTCACTCAAGTTCACGTGTTACCTGTTATTAGTCTGCCGACTTCAGTTAAAATTTGTCATAGAATCAATAAACCTTTTTAATCAGTTCTCAACCGTTGCTCGTTCTTGTGCAGGTCCACAATGGAGGAGAATCATGCAGACGACAAAGGTACCGTGGACAACGGAACGGACAATGATGCGACTGCAGGTCAGGACAAGACTCAGAGAAAGAGAACTCGCCACCGCAAGAAGCTGCTGCACGACCTGATCCGCAAGCAGATAGAATTCTACTTCAGCACCGCCAATTTGTCGAAAGATCGCTACATGCAGAAACTCTTACAGGAGAAACAAGGTCTTTTATTTCATCATTTATTTTAGTGTGTGCAATTTATGGGGGGGGAAATCACGTTCTGAATTTTAAACAAATTACGATGCAGAAGTTCCGCTGGAGGAATTCTTGAAATTCAACAAGGTACGGACGCTCACAGAGGATCTGGGCGAACTCAGAAAGGCCCTGAAGGATTCCGAGCATCTCCAGTTGACCGAGGATCTCACGAAGGTTTACAGAGCGATACCCTTTACCCCGAGGAGCAAAGAAGACGAGGAGGAATCAACCATCTATGTGGTATGGTTAAGTTTTGCTACCCACAGAGACTGCCAGATTAACATCAACTGAGCTATTTATTATTTGATTAATTAATATAAACTAAAATAGGTGAGTGAAGCCAATAGAAAGTTTAAGGTTACTGACAATCTCATATATCAGTTAATTTACATTACTTAAATATAATAAATTGAAATAATATAGTTTATTATATGTAATGATATTTTGTATCATAATTAAATCATTGTTTAATTACTCACATTTGAAGGAAAACTTGCCGAGCACTGTAACCCACGACTGGATAGTCTCCTTGTTCTCAGAGTTCGGCGCAGTGAATTACGTCTCGCTGCCCAAATTCAAAAAGAGTGGCCAGATTAAAGGTTTCGCCTTCATTGAATTCGACTCGGCCGAGTCTGCCAACAAAGCGCTGGAGGTTGTACATCGGACTTTAACTGGCTGCTTTGCAACAGTTGAATTAAACGTTATTATCGTGCTGTTAAGATTGTTCTTAATTACCATGCAGATAATGTAAATTATTATGTCATTAACTTATTATTAAACTTAATGTTCAAAAGAGTCAGCCAACAAGGCGCTAGAAAGTTGTATATTAGACTTTAGTTTGCTAATTTGTAACAGTGAAATTAAATGTTTTGTGTGTCATTCGTTGAAGGCCTACAAAAGCACAGGATCTTGCATCCCTATGGACACGGACCCGAGCAGCCTGCGCAGTATCAACACCTTTAACGTGGAGTAAGACAAGATAGTTTCAATTATTACTGTTAATTACCGTCATTAATAAATTGTTATTGTACGCTTATATCCGTGGCCTTTCTAATTTTGGACTTATTGTTTTTAATAGTTACATTTGATTGAATTAAATTTAATTTTTTCGTGAAATTGCAGTGAAGCTAGCGAACATCAGGAGGCTGAACCTGAAGACGAGAGCGATACGCGGAAGCGCAAGGTGGTTACGGAGCAAACCAGTGAAACTCTTGTCGACAGCCCCGCGCCCAAGAAGACGAAACTGGAAGATAAATCTGAAAGTGACGAAAAGTCGCCAGACGAGACGACAGAGCAGGACGCTGCTGCCAAGTCCACCAAGAAGAAGAGGAAAAGGAAGAAAGTTCAGAAAGCTGAAGAACAAGAAGTCCAGTCGCTGGCACTTCAAGTTTTGTCCAAGTACGACATTTGATCTTTATTCAGTTAACCTGAAATATTACTTTCCGATTTCAGTTATCTAGTAACCTTATAATTTCCCATAATAGGATTATCGTCTTCATTGCTTAACAGCATGGGGACTTCCAACCCCCATCTATTTCTGTAGAAAGCCTAAAATCAACCTTTTTTTACTTGGGAGCCGGACGTCATTAGTGACTTGCCATGACCACCTATGACGCCATCATGACTCAATGACTCACCGTGACAGTTGCGTCATCGGACGGCTCAAGCGCGTACCTGTGTGTCGTATACGAGTCGACTCGACTTTTAACGCCTTTTCCAGTGGCGCTGGACTGGGAGTCGACTCAACATTTCAATTGCGAATATCCCAAGCTAATGAATAATTACAAAAGTCGATTTCCATTTGACCGCAATACGCAAAAAGAAACTGTAAATGACAAAAGCAATCCATCTAATTATATTTGTTAAAACTGAGTCTGAAGTACCGCAGACAAGGTTAGGTTAACTAGAACTGATTACTGCGAGAGGTTTTGAAATTGTAAAGTACTTTGGGTAAAATTTTATATCCGTATTATTTTATTTAGTTAATTCGTCCATTAATTATTAAGTCTCATTGAATAAAAACTTATTCTGAATGATATGGTATTTATTAATTTACTGTTATTATTATTATAATCATTAGTTTTAATATTGTTATTAGTATATATTTGTTCGTTTATTTATTTATTTAATGTTATTAGTAATACGAGTGTATTCTAAAGGACACAGAATTTTGATTTTTTAAAATTTATTATTATTAGTGTTATTTTTATGTTTTATTCTATTTGCAAGTTGGTCCCCGACATTGTTGATGGCGTTATAACTGATTCTATTTGTTTGTTTCCATAGGAAAGACTGGAAACGACTGCGCAACAAGTACCTAAACATGCAGCGTGAAAGCATGCGTCAGGCCAAAAGCGCTTTCCGTCACCGTCAGTACGTTTCCGCCGAGCAGAAGAAACCGGAAAAGCGACAGCCAGAGCCGGTGTCCGTGTCGGTTCCAGAGGAGAAGGACGTTGACCGAACCGAAGACTTCGTACCCGGTGTTATTGTTAAACTGGAGCTGGACGAACCCATCAGCGATGCTAAACGCTTCAAAGGTCAAGTCCGCGTGCAGGAGGGAGTGTCTTACGTTGACGCCGATGAAAACAGCAATTTGGCTTTCGTCAGATGCACTGGACCTGAAGCCGCCCAGCACTTACTTGCCAAGAAAATCTGGCCTAAGGCTACGCTAATTGAAGGTAACTTGCTTTATTGACTAAACTCAAGCTTGATTTTGAGTGGTGACATATAAATGTGTATACTCTTGTTCTGTAGGAGAAGAGGAAACAAAGTACTGGGAGAAGATCCGACAGAATCGCGAGAAGAAACGCCATACTAACCATCGCTCCAAAGAACGAGGCAAAGACAAGTGGAAGCGCAAAATGCAGAAAGCCTCTGGAGCGGCAAACAAGCTTCACATTCATTTTGACGAATGAAAAAAAAAAGCGACGAGTTATTCGGTTGGAAAACATTTCCTGTATTAATATTTTTCTTTCACCAATACAGTTAATTACATTTTTTTCCAGAAAAAAAAATCAATAGGAAATTCGCTTAAAAAGAATGAAAAGAAAGGGACGTAAATTACAAAGACGTAAAGAGGTGAAAAGAAGAATATTGGTTTGCTTTTTATTATTTGTATTAAGGAGAAGCTGACTCGGGCAATACCTGGAGGAAAAAATTCAAAATAATTTCACTGATCTGGAGATATATCAATAAATTAAAGTAATTAAAAAAAACCTTTAATAACCGAGTAAGTGTCAAGCTAAAACGAGGTTCACATCAGACAGTATCTGTTAAGTACGCTCACCTGAACATCGCACGTCACGGGAGATAGTATGGGCAGGCTGGGCATCGAGCTGTCAATCATGACAGAGGAGAGAATCAATGGCACGGATGCTGCTTCTCCATGAATGTTTCCAGGTTCTTGATTACAAGATACATATATACGAAATCATTACATTAAGAATCGCACAAAGAAGTTGTAGCTAAACGAGAACTAAATAAAGGCGGGAGGAAAATAAATATTTATTTAAAAAAAACTTAGCTTCAATACCAAAGCAAGAGGGTGAATACTATTCTTTATTACATACCTTGGGGTACATGCGCAGTTTCCGGTTCGTCGCTAGCATTTTCCGCATCCTGTCAAGGAGGGAAAGACAGACGGTTAAGAATCATCCCGGGACGAAGTAAACCGATATAATTTACCTTAGAGCTGGAATCTACTACAGGAAACATTGGTATAATAGTCGGCGTCGATTCTGCAAAAAGTAGAGTCGAGTTGGGCGAACACGACATCTGATAGTCTGGGTTCGGGCTCTGTGCAACCAGAGTAGTTTCTACTGGTTCGTCCTCTGCACTTGGGCTGCTGGACGTTTGCTCAAAGTAGCTGGCTAACGGTGAGGAGGCCCCGGTTGTCGCCCCTAGCGTGTCAAAGAAAACGGTAGCAGCAGGATTTCCAATTTCAGGAGTTGCAGCAGCCTGCTCTGGCTGAACTTTCTCGCGTGCTATGGGGGTCCTCGACCGAGTGATATCCTCTCTGAGTCCTGGTAGGAATGTATCGATCCGGTCCCATGTGATGTTCCATAAGGGTGTAGTCTGCTCCAGGTTGACGGGACCAAAGACTCCAGCAGTTTCCATAACCAACAGAATGTTTTTCATCATTTCTGGAATAGCCTCCGTAAGAAGTTCACTGTGATCGGCGTGCATGTACTTATCCATGAAATCGAGGACGGTTAGCCAGAGGGCAGTAAAAGTGGGTAGCTGGCTCAACGGACCCAAATGCTGGAGCAGCACCTTGGATAAGAGTGTAGCAGCACGCATGCGGGTTTCTTCCCAGCTGCTGAAATCGGCGATTAGCGGCTCCAACAGCTTGGCCAATAGAGGGAACAGGACCGTGTTAAAGCACGCTTCCCACTCGAGAGCCGTCAACGACTGCAGGTCGTGCACCAAGAGCGAGCGCTGCAAGTAAGTTATAGCCGTCGTGCGCACCTGCAAAAAAAAACAAATCACCATTAAGCAACTAATACATCATGAAGATCATAAAGATTGGATATCGTCCATCTGAGCAAATAATTATTTATATGTGTTCCTTTAACAAAAAAGTAATTAAGTTACATAGCCTAATTGATAGTTCTCTTTTGCAAAGGCTCATAGTAAAACCTGTTTTCGCCAGTCGCAACACAGTCGAGCAATGCCTTGCAGTAGCGGACACCAAGCTTTGGCCCACAACGATCCATTGAAAGCTGCTGCATTTTCAGAGGCAGACTCTTCAGTTTCAGCGGCCCACCACTGGTATATCTGCGCCGCCCGAGTGTGAAGCGTATGCATCAAATCCAAAAGCTGCAGCGGTACTTGGTGATAATTTGGCGGCACGTCATCGACATCGCTCTCGTCAGACTCGTAAGCAGTGTGCACGCTAGGCGAGACCGATCTCTGGTACCTGAGCTCGGTCTTGCGCTGTGCTGTTCTTCCTCTCAGGTTTGCAGCTTCAGCATTATCCGCTTTACCACGGTGACACTGGACAGTAGCTTCGACGAAGGTGCGAATGCACTGCACGGCGCATTCAAAGTTCTCCGGAGTGATGTGGGCGACATCTCGTACGAGAAAAGCCAAACTTTCGCATGATCTTACCAAGGAAAGCTTGTCGTGGTGCAGGAATTCGCGGTCGTGAATGATACTATACTCTCTTCCGGGTGCCTGTTTACCTCGCCTGTGTTCAATCTGTCCTTCCTGTCCCACAACGATCCAGCCGCCGCCACCGGGGGAGACCCCCGTCAAATCCGGGTTAGACTTGCGTAACAACGGTGGACTCTTGGGTGTTTCGTACAGATCGGAATCGGACGTATAGCCGCGGTCACTGGTTGCGACCGAATCATTGTCAGAGTTTGCAGCTTCGCTGCCGTAGATCCTCGGCGGTCTCGCTCCGGCTCCCACACACTCCAGCAGCGTAAACAGCACGGTCCAGTCGCCTGTGGTGTGTACATTAGCAGCTCCCGTTTTGAGCAGCTCGTGAAGGCCGTAAGACACCTGACGTGAAACTCGAAGCAGCGTTTGAGGCTTTAGGAGCAGCAGCATGCGCAGAGACTGCAGTACAATAGGTGCAATGTCTTCCCTGCGCATCAGACGGCCTGTAAGCCTCAGCAGCGCGACGACGGACCGCTCCAGGACGAAATCCTGCTCAGCAGCCGCCGCTCCCATCACCAGACTGTAAACATGATCCCGTACAGCATCCCAGACACAGGTTACTCGATCTCTGTTTTGGACCGTGATTCTGATCAGCATCTCCAAGACGAAGATGGTGAGGTGCTCGTTATGATTTCCCGCAACGTGGCCTGAGGCGATGAACGATTTGACTAATTCCTGTAGGGAGTCGGTTATCAAAAACTTAGAATCGGTGATGAGATGATCGATGCGGTAGTCAGCCACGCTTTCCTTGGCTCTGCGGAAGGCGTCTTGGCTCTCTAGCGAGCCGTTTTTACCTCCGGCGGGTTCCGACATGGCTATGTAAGAGTACAGGGAACTCAGCAGTGAAGTTTCCGATCGCTGCAGCCTAACCTCTTCCCTGAGCAGCTTTACTTTACCGGAAGGATCAAGAAAATCTTCACCCTCGACCAAGTGTTCGGGAAGGAGTCTACAGCGATAGAGCTGCAAAACACACTCGACGATCTGTTTCCAGCCTTCGCGCAGGATGTCGCCGTGTTTGTGAACCAGATCGAAAAGAGCCTTGCCGGCGACACGCGCCTTGGCATTGGACCCGAAGTCCATAGCCAACTGACTAGCTGTTTCGTAAGGCTGCAGCAGGTTGCTAAACTTGACTAAAGTAGCGACCAGATTATCGAAAACCTCGGTCATGCCGTAATGAGCAGCTATGGCTGCTACCTTGCCGAACCCGGCCAGAGTTTTCGCTGTCATCTTTTCATCGACGGCTCTCTCCAGGATGTAGCTCAAGCTAGCCACCGTGGGACTCCAGACAATCGTAAACAGATCTTCATCAAAGATGCCGTTGGGGGCGTGGATGTAGACTCCATCCTTGCTGGCGCCTCTTCGGAGAAGGACTTTCCACAGATAGTTTTCCCTTACTAGACCGGTCTGCTCTGCCGGCATAACAATTTCCTCGCTTTTGATTGCCTGGTAAATGTCTTCGAGCATCGACTCCTCGAAATCGGCGCCTCCGTTGACTTTGGTCAGGTTTCTTTTGAACTCGGCCAGCGTCATGGGGATGCTCTGTTTCTTCACGTTGTGGTTGTGCTGGTCAACGTTGAGCATGATGATGGCGTAGGCCAAGGTGAACGCGGCGTCCGCATTGGCGAATGGCTCGTTATTGCACTTGTGCCAGTGGTCTGCGAAGTGTTCCAGCAGCAGGGAAATCAGCGGCGCTTCTCCTATTATTAAGATTTGATTCCGAGATTGTATTCTGAATTGTGACATTATACAGAGGAATCAGATTATGTAACTTAAAGACAAGCTGCTAATCCTTTATTACAAACTTTACATTTTTAGCCTTTCCGGTAAATAATATATTGTTTAGACTACCATTCAATGTTGTATTGTTAATGTTGAATATTGCGTATCAATTTAGGAAATTAAATTTTAATTGAATGTGGATAGGATTTGGAAAGAATATTACCGGGTAGGCGGAAGGTTTCCAAGTAAATCCTGAGCGCCTCGTCTACTCGAATCCCGCGAAAGTCGAACGATTTGACAAAGGCTTCCAGGACGGGGAGATTCTTGCGGTTACTGATGTACTCGCCAATCATTTTCTTATCAAGACGAGGATTCTCCCGCAAGAAGACGACCACCTCTTTAGGGTCTAGTGGGTCCGATAGAAGTCCATTCTCCTGGAGAAACTGAATGCCTTTGGTTGGCTTGATGTTGAACTGCTCGGCGCCCGTGATGTTGAGTTTCTTGTTGCGTTTGACGGACACCAGGTCCTGGTGCGAGGGAATGTTGCTGGACGGGAGGAAACGACTCTTCCTCGCAGCTGGTGGCACCGACGCGCTGTCGATGGCGGTGGTAGCGGTTTCCAGATTACCGGCTTTTTCCTATAATAAGCAGTGGGTTCACTTAATTAATCAAAACTCGGTCATTTAAACTAATTAAGATTCTGTGTTTAACTGGAAAATTTGGTTTTACTGAAGTTTTTGAATGTAATTAGACATTTGAATATACCTTAAGATTTGATCTTTCATATCAAATTTTGATTTCAATAAAAAATTTAATTTTTAAGTTTAGTCTTAACTTAGCTCTTATCCTAGATAACATTTGTTTTTATTAGAGGAACACGAAACCAAAACTATGAATATTAAAACTAATTAACATCAGCTAATTTCAAACATTTATCATACGTTTCCCTGTAGAGAATTTGCTGGGTGATTTGTAAATCGGTAGGTATATTTTATACTTAAAAGCGCAAAATCCTTGTCCAAGGATGCAGCTCTACCTGATTAAGCATTCTGCTGTGACAGTGCGATTCAATGGAATCTACAATAGTCAGCAGAGCCTCTAACGATGCAACATGCGTCGGACAAATGCCCGTAACGGGAGACGAGTTCTTGGATAACTGCTTGGAGACATCTTCGAACACATCAGTGGCGTGCAGATCGCAGTCATAGTTCAAGTAGAGCTCGGTGATTAGACCAGGCAGTCTCCACAGCTGATTCATCGTTTCCAGGGCGACGAGTCTCTTCTCGTAGGCAATCTTGGGCGAATCGACGGTGATTATCTCCATCAACCGGGTGACGAAGCTCTCAAACTGGAACTTAAGGTGCGTGCGCATGGCCTCAAACAAGAGAAACGCCAAGTGAACGGCCGCGACAAAGAGCGAAAAGCGTTCGGCGTTGAGCAGCCCGAAGAGGTGGCGACACGTTTCGTCCTGGACCAGCAGCAGCAGCGACGGAATCGCAGCAATCGTATCCGCCCCCGTTTCGCTGGCCACCGTTAAGAGGCGCAGGCCCGTCTGAATCATCGCCTCCGTGTTTTGACGATCTATCGGATTGACCAAACTGATGAGGAAACGCAGCAGCTCACGGATGCACGGTAGCCCGTAAGGTAGGAGCATCGGGATGTCATCGGTATCGTCGGGCGTGAAACGAACTCCGCGCGGGTTGACATACTCCTGATTGATTGGCCCATTACTAGCCACTTCCGGTTCCGGCCCCGCCTCCTTTGGTAACAAAGTGTCGGTGGTGACGATATCCGTAGCCGGGGTGGCTGCTTCATCTTTTATACAGCAGATAATTATAATTTACACAACATGCTAATATATATATATTAATTCAATGTTGATTTTTTATTTATTTATTTTTCGGTATAATTTCGTACTAAATACGTCAATTTAAAAATACAATTTCAATAAACACAATCTGATGTTGAATAAGATAATAAAATAAAACTTAAAGAGATTGGTTTTACCTGCAACTTGGTCGCCTTCGCCGTTCACGGTTTCTTCCGGCAACGTCCCCACAGGGGTCGCTAATTCCAGCGAGCTGGCCACGTCGACGTTGTCTTCCGCTAAAACTGTTGATAGAGAGCTCGGTTCGGATCCATTAGCCGGATTCTCCACGTCGCCGACAACGGCTTCGTTGCAAACGGGAGTCGCCAATTCCGCTGGCGGACCGGGAGCTGGAGCAGACCCTGGAGAACTTAATGTTCCTGGAGTAAAAACGACAAAAGCTCGATAACTTTCATCACAGTTTAAATCATCTTTTATACAACCATTGTTTTAAAGGTTATCTTGTGCTTACTATCTTTAATTACGTACTTAATATCTTATCTTCAAAATACTGACATTATATTACTTTCCATAATCGCTGATAAACTATCATATTCTACAGTAACATAAACTATATCATATTCTACTCTTATTTAATATATTCCTATCGAATAGTTAATACCTGAAGGGTTAGAAATCATATTTACTTCATTAAAAAGCCTTTGAACTAATTGACAAATTTAAAAAAAGCTGATATACTATGATATTCAATTATAAATGTATGTTGTTATACTCTGTATCATATATTCTTATACAGTTTACATTCTTATATAATTCGTAATTGTAATTAACACCATCTTCATAAGAATATTTATTTTTCAAAAAATGTTTGTTTCAGTGAATGATATATTCAATAACTGTTAACATAATCCTATTCGACGATACCTGAAGGATCTTGCGTTTGCTTCGTCAGCGGTAAATTCTTGGGTCTTGTTTTGGTCGATCCTTGCGAATTCTTGCTCCGTGAAGGATCCAGAGACGATGTTCTCATCTTTAATTTCTACAATCGTATTATTTCACATTTTGAAAGAAAAGGTCAGCGCTTAATGAATGATACCTTATAGCTGACGTATTTCTTCGTGTCGTCTTTGGCAAACTGTGGCAGTCTGGAGAAGAGTAGCTGGACCATCTCAGCTATGGAGTTTTCAGCTATTTTCCTTAGAAGTTCTACAGCCGCCGGAAGGTAACATTTAATAATATATTTATTTAATATTTATTATAATTTAGTAATTAACAAACGCAATATACCGGTTAATCGTGATTCGAAGCAAATGCGGAAACAGCTCTGCATGATTTCGCAGATACTTTCGTTGGAGAGGAGATGACCCGAAGGACAGGAGACAAGCATTCGCAATACCTGAAAATATTCAACACAACCATTTTACCTCGATTTTTTACAGTTTTTTCCTTAAAGCTACTACGGAGTAAAATCATTTAAAGTTAATGCTAAATGCATGACACGAGTACGATAATGTCATGTCGTTTACCTGGATTATCTTCATTAATACTACTTCGTCGTTGCTGGAATCCGTGCCCACAAAGCGGGCGTGAGTTACCGCGTCGGCGATATTCTCCATGACGACAGCCGCTGCAGCACTTGATGGATCTATTTTCAACAACACGAAATACATTATTATACTAGTACGCTTTTACTCATCATTTTTCTTCAATTTCATGTAAAATGATCACATTATCATTTAACCAGTTAAAACTACGAAAAATTATCGAAATTTAAAATTATAAACAAAATACGAATTTGCGTAGAACAATGAACAACCAAGCTGAACAGTATTTTTCAGTTTAATTCATTTAATCGCATTAAGAAAATTACTCACATTAAGTATTAGTATAACAGTTATTACATATACGTAATTTCTGTCAAGAAGCCAAGGTGAAGATATTAAAATAAAAAACTTTGATTTACCAACGAGTCCATAAGATATGAACTTGAAAACCGAGGACAGCGCAATTTCAGTGACGGGGCCGGTGGTTTCCTTCGACCGTATGACTTCTAAAAAAGGACCTGCAGCAACAGAGACGTCAGATATTTCACACAAACCCCACAAACACAGCGACTTGGTACTTAAAACAGCGAGCATGTCCAGTTCCGTAAGAGACGATACTTGTCCGATCTGTTCTTTGAGTGAATTCAAACTCCTCAACAGAGGGTCCTGTTCTTCTTCCTGTAAATTGCGTAAACACACAGATTTTTGTCAGAGGTATAACACGTCATTAATTAATTAATATAACAACGGTGAATTAGTTATAAATGACATCCATAGTCACCTGTACGGGCTGGACCGACCACTTGTTCGTTCTGCGCATCGACGCGAGCAGCACAGAGAGCTCTCGCTGAACGACAAACAGACCGCTGCCGGGCATGGGTACCATTTCTGCTGGCATGCCCATTTCTGGGATGTTATCCTGTGCAGATCGTGGCTATCCTAGAAGAGAGCATATGGGAAACAAAAGCAATATATGTTACAATGCTTTCTAAATTCTCACTAAAATGACAGATCGACATACGGCCCACAACTTGCATTTGCCATCAGCTCGTCAAGAGACTCTGGACCTGACTTAAATAACTCGGAACGCAGCAGACCGTTCAAAGTACTACGACTTAAAGGTTGACGTTAATCTCGGTAAAACAACTCCCCCAGACGAAGCAGGCAGAATATGAATGGTGTTTAAAAGTTAGACAGACTCTGTATCATATTACAATAAATAATGAGATACAGTATGAAACATTAAGTATAAAACAGGACTTATACAAATATCTTATATCACCTTAAACCTTTAAAAAAAACGTTAAGCGGGCACTGGTACCTGTTATATGATCTAAATAAACCTGTCGTCAACCCGTTGTGTAAAAAGCCAAATTATGCAGATAGTTGCAGACGGTATCTTTAATTTTACTCAAAAATCGCTAATTAGAATTTCACCATATTAAAAAACTAAAAACCAATATTGCTGTACAGAATTCCCGGTTTTAGCAAGACGAAAGGACCGAAAATATTTGACAGCAGGATTGTCCGTTCACGTCTGCTTCCACATCGACACTCGGTGTAGTAAACAGCTGACAGATGTCGATTTTATTAATCGAAATTTAAGCAACGGAATCGATTGCTAATTTCCAATCTTTAATACTTTATCTACAGACTATAAACTTGAGTCGAATTAGTTTGTTATTATAGGATATATCCTTCCAATTTTTTAAAACTATTATAAACACACTAGATCAATAATAACACAATAATCAATTCAATATCCTAGGCGTGCACGGGTTCGTCTCGGTTCGTCTGCTTTCGGATACCGTTTATTGGTTGGTTTGTTCGCTTGGGATGCCGAATGCCTACCTGAGCTTTGACCTGTACTTAGCCTGAGGTCTCTCCTCGGGGTTTTCAAAGCCAGTTCTGTGACCTGGCCTTGATTGACCTGTGTTTGATTGCCATGCCGTATCAATGACGTCACTAGGGCGTAATGGGAGGCCCTGCATGTCAAGCTGCATGACGTTTGCACATTTACTACTAGATGGCGCTGACGACAAGATTCCAGCAATGTTTATTCAGATGAAAGATACATATAGAAAAATGTATGAAATATATATAATATGTAGTAATAGAAATATATAATATATATTGATATTCCATAGAATATTAGAATACTATATCTAATATATAATACCGCGAAATTAAGTGTATACATAAAGTAAGGTAATAAGTTAAAAATGAGTAGTAAAAAGGTAGTATACATCGAATAGATATAGAATAGAATAGAACAGATAAACATCCTACGCACTAAGTCATATTTTTTGTTAATAGCATTATAGTATTGAGTTTATTTTGCGCAGAAAAATCTCCGGAAGCAGTTTGTCGATTCGCTGGCAGATGGCGCAGCATAACCATAATAAGTGACGAAGGCTTGGGAATTCAAAATTTAATTTCTTAACTAGTAATTTTTCTTCATTACTCCTAAGCTTGTGTTTTTCAATTTCTTAAAATTTGTTCTTTGGTTTATGACTCTTCATTTTCTAAATGTGCAAAAATCTATCTACCTATCTATCTATCTATCTATCTATTCTAATATATATATATATAATATATATATATGTTTATGTGTGATATAGGCTATTTGTTTATTATTTTTTTATGTTGTTATGTTTGTTGAATGTCTTAGATGTTTACAAACCGTTTGTTTTAGGCCCTTTTACCTAGGTAAAGGGCCCATTTTACATTTTACTCGAATTTCAGGGAATCTTGGTTCTCATTTAACTTTAACTTTAAATTTAACTTTGACTTTGACTTTGACTTCAGCTTAGAAATGGTTTGACGCTAGATTTCCGATGGAAAATGCAGCAGTCTTCCGGTCAGGACAGCTGAAAAGATGCCAACTAGCACCGGGATATGACGATAATATATTTTCAAAAATTAAAATGAAGCACGTGGCGAGGTTTTGCCGTAACATAAAAGCGTCCTACGTATGTCTTGTAATTCAAATGGCTTATACGGAGTAGATTCCTCAAGTAGATATCCTATATTGGAATATAAAAAGTATTTGTCAAAGGTACACATTAGATTACGAGTGAGAATTAAGGGCGTCCTTGTGGCTCAGTCATTAAAACGCCGGATATATAAGTACGGATTGCAGGATCGATTCCTGGTAGTTTCATTCTTTTTCGATATTTTTTTTTTTACCAGGTACATATTTCTACACATGAAACATTCAATTTGGTAATTTTAGCTGTTAGTTAATTTATTTTTAAATAATTAATTATTGTATTTATAGTTTGAAGAATGTAAAATATTCGAATTGTATTATTTTTGGCGCCGAATTGCGCACAAATCCTAAAAGTCGACGACCCTGCACGTGAGAAACCTGACCCCCCGCACGAGTGACACGGAACTCCGGCGGATGTTTTCGATTGTGGGTCAGACATCCAGCTTCGTCTCGAAGATCCGCGACTTCGCCTTTGTCCATTTCGCTGATCGAGAATCCGCTCAGAGAGGACTCGCTTTACACGGTTCTTTTATTTTCTACTTTCCAATTCGCCCACTCAACTGAGACTTCAATTGTATCATGAATTAACTTAATTCAATGTAGATTTAATTTAATTATGCATAATATTAACAATGATAATTTAACTAGTCAATTAAGCTAGCTGTTATACAATAATTAAAATATTCCAATAATTATATAATTCAAATGTATTAACGAATTAATGAAATCTAAATTTAACTATGATTAGCAATACGCAAGATTCAAGTCAGTTTGTGGTTTGAATAACAGTCAAATCTTAATGTTTAATATTTCAAGTTATATGCCACATTGAAACGGTTACTAATTTTTAATTAATGTAACCAAGTTAAGTCTCACCTAAATTTAATTTAATCTGATATATT
Source organism: Leptestheria dahalacensis (assembly GCA_022114935.1). Lineage (NCBI taxonomy): Eukaryota > Metazoa > Arthropoda > Branchiopoda > Diplostraca > Leptestheriidae > Leptestheria > Leptestheria dahalacensis. Next base: position 30,266 of record JAIQCU010000823.1, read on the forward strand.
TTCAGTAATAGTTTAGGTTTTTTTAAAATTTGTAATCTACAAACTAGCTGACAACTAAGTTGTATTACAAACTATTGGAGAACAGTTTATCCTAATGTAAATTAATGTAATTTAATAAAGTTCAACCAAGTTTCAATCCAAGTTTTGCTACTATAAACTAGCTGATAATTAAGGTGCATTAATCATTCTTACACTAAGTGTAATTAGCTAAAATTAATCCAACTTAAATCAATATGATATACGTCCAAGAACAATGATAAGTAAATTTTCAATATATTTAATAATAAAAATTCAATTAAAGTTTAGTGGTGTTAGTTATCTAATCAAAACTACTGTTAGATAAAAATGTTAACTGTAATTTCCGAATTAATCTAATTAAACTGAATTAACTAATATAGGCAGTTACTTGCAATTCATAACTAGTTTAACTAAGACGTTGTAAAGAAAAATTAATACCACGAGTGGGTTCAGCAGAATGTCCTTAAAAAATCCTACAGGAACCAAGCTGCACGGTACCACCATCGAAGTCCAATGGGCCCGTCCCGGCATCGCCAAGAAACCTGCGGAGATTCCAGGATTTTCTCCAGGATCTACGGGTATCCCGTCCAGCTGCGCATCACCCGTCTACCTGCCGGTTAACTCGGGCGCCCTTACCGTTTATCATTCCGGCGAGCTTCGGTAACTTCACTGATGAATTACAACAGTCGAATAATTTTAACTGAATTAAAACATGCGGCTTTACGGTAATCGATAAAATTTTAACGTCGTTTGCATTATAAATAACTACATTTAGAAGAACACATTTAATGTTCTTTTAAAACGGATTGCTAAACGTCAAATTATATCTTAATTAACATTCTGCTTTTATGACTCCGGGATTCATCAGCGACTTTCCTCCGCCAAACATTCAGGTATGAAGCTCAAATTAATTTCCTTTATTAAATTAAACGTACTATAACATTTACTAGTCAATTAAGAAAGTCAACTGATCTCGATTGCAGCATTCGACGCAGCTGAGAGACGCGTGCGCCGCTTTGGGTCTCGGAGTCCCCACGGTCGTGATTTTCGCCATTCGCTGCAGCGGCAATATGAACGAGCTGCGCTACGGCGCTCAAGCAAGTCAAACCATTACTTCATAACCTTTTAATTGTTCATCTTTACAAATACGATTTAGTTAAGGTTAAAGACATTATTAGCTAAGTTTTTGTATATACATGCATGTTGGCTTTGTTGCGTGTGAGCAGATTCCAACGCCCCCGTGGCCTAACGGATAAAGCATCGGCCTCCTAAGCCGGGGATTACGGGTTCGAGGCCTACCGGGGGTACTTTCTTGCATCGGTCGTCAATAAATTTAAAAATATTTCAGCTTAATCCTCATGCATTTTTTAAATTAATTTCCATATTAACATTTAACCTTGACACCAACTCCAATTTTTGGACTTTCACATAAAACTGTGATTGAATGCAGGCTAGTATTCCCAACGCCCGTGCCCCGTTCGACGGCTTCATGTGTCCCACCCTGAGCAGCACCGTGCAGGAGGCGCAGGCCTGCTCATCCCGCTACATTTCCTGTTTGCTGGACAATTACCCCCGCAACGGAAACATCCTGATGCCACACTACTAAAAGCCAACCCAACCCATTTCCCCCCCAAATTCCCGCTTGTTTAACAACTAAATTTCAATCACCCCTGTAATCGAGAAGCTCGTTTTCTTATCTTTAATCGAAAATAACTAATTCTTCATCGTGTGTTTTGCAACTGAATCTCAATCAGCAAAAAAAGGCTCCGATCGATTGTACACAGGTACCTTTGTATTTTCTAAATAAACTTGCCCGTTATCCAGTAAAGTGACCTTAATCGACAGCATATCGATTATTAGATCTATCTATCTATCTATCTCTCTGTCTTTCTGTCTGTCTGTCTGTCTGTCTCTCTCTCTCTCTCTCTCTCTCTCTCTCTCTCTCTATCTATCTATCTATCTATCTATCTATCTATCTATCTATCTATCTATCTATCTGTCTGTCTTTCTGTCTTTCTGTCTTTCTGTCTGTCTGTCTCTCTATCTATCTATCTATCTATCTATCTGTCTGTCTTTCTGTCTTTCTGTCTTTCTGTCTGTCTGTCTCTCTATCTATCTATCTATCTATCTATCTGTCTGTCTTTCTGTCTTTCTGTCTTTCTGTCTTTCTGTCTGTCTGTCTGTCTGTCTGTCTGTCTGTCTGTCTCTCTATCTATCTATATCTATCTATCTATCTCTCTCTCTCTCTCTATCTATCTATCTCTCTGTCTTTTTGTCTGTCTGTCTGTCTGTCTATCTATCTATCTATCTATCTGTCTTTCTGTCTTTCTGTCTTTCTGTCTTTCTGTCTTTCTGTCTTTCTGTCTTTCTGTCTGTCTGTCTGTCTGTCTGTCTCTCTATCTATCTATATCTATCTCTCTCTCTCTCTCTTTCTGTCTGTCTGTCTTTCTGTCTTTCTGTCTGTCTGTCTGTCTATCTATCTATCTATGTATCTGTCTGTTTTTCTGTCTATCTATCTATCTATCTATCCAACTATCTATCCATCCGTCTATCCGTCCATCTATCTATCGATTTATCGTCTATCCATCTATCTATGTAGGTCGTTTCTACAGAAGTCCCAGCGCCGGGACCTCGTCAACGGACACTTTCACTACTTTCACTTTCTCTACGCGCGGGTCACCGAGTCATAAAAGGTCATGCCCTATTTTTGACCAAGTACTTTTGGTTTTAGGGCTTTGGTAGCGAGTCATTAGAGAAATACACAAGACAAGTCCTCTATCACATTTGATGTACCTATCTGTTTAACTAGCTATCTATCAGCCTAACTGTTGAAATCCAACTCTTTTCAAATATCTATTTTGTTCCTCTTATTTCGTTTATTGCGTTTTCCATAGTACTACATTTTCGGTTTATTTGTCTCTTATATGTCTCTCTGCTTAGCTGGTTGAGGTTAATTTAGGTGAAAGCGTACGACCCCGTTTTGTACTCCCAAGAGGATGCAGCAGTCCTAGGCTAGGGCAGGCTGGTGTGGTGTATAAAAGGAACCAGTCGGGAATCTAACTTCTAACTAATCACACAGCGCCATTCATCACCATGGACCGTAAGCGACTTCTGACATGGATCTTCAAAGTCATCACGGAAGAGCTGGTGAAGGAGCAGCAGGAGCCCACCATTCGGCACTTAAAAAGGTGTTTTAACTGTGGCTTGGCAAACCACGTACAACGGGAGTGCAGAAGATGCACTACCTGCAAATTAACTAAGTGTCGCCGCGGCTGCACGGCGCAAACGCGAAAAAGGACCACCGTAACGTAAGTTTGAATATCATTTTAGTTATATTGCTTTGTTTTATTTTCCCCCTAATAGTCTTCATAATATGGTGTGATGTTGATCCTAAGTTGTTTTCTTGGCTTCTTTGCAGATGCGACAGATGCGGGCGGCGAGGCCACAAGGAAGAGCAGTGCTGGGACTGCAAAGTATGTCTGCGGGCCAGGTGCAATCCCGGCTGCCCCGGCCGCGTGCGCGAGTCCCAGCACGCCACGCGTGGCCCTCTGGCGAACGAGACGAACGGGACGAATGGTCCGGAGTCCCAGCACGCCACGCGTGGCCCTCTGGCGAACGAGACGAACGGGACGAATGAAGAACCAATGTCCCTTGCGTAATTCTGTTCTTACTTATGTTCTGTATTTTACTTATTTGTTTAAATTATTTCTTTTTATTATTCTCAGTTCTTTTCATTCTTTATTTTGCTTTCTTTGCCTGTATTCTTATTTCAGTGTGATTAACGGTGTAATTGAGGTATGCTGTGATACACCGCTTTGAATGCTTAGAGAATTTTATTTGAGTTGTTTTGTCATTCGAGAGTACATGATTGTGACAAAGGTATTGATATTGTTATTTAGAGTTGAGAAATTCGGTGGATGCGGGCGATGAGTGCCTGGATCCTTTTCGTGAGGCGGGTCTGTTTGGCGTTGCAGCGTTTGAGTTCCTGGCGTAGGCGTCGGAGTTTTTGGTTGCACTAAATTGAAATGGGTACTTAGATTGTGTGTAATACTGGACGTGCGGATTGGAAGTGATATGTAGTACCTCTATACAGTTGCAGGAGCACTGGGCCTCGGTGCTCTCCGTGCTGGTAGATCTTTGTATGTATATGTATATTATAACCAGTACTACAGATCTTACGGTTCCATGTAGATGATATATACACATGTGTAGACAGGTGGATGGATAGATAGATAGCTAGATAGATAGCTAGATAGATAGACAGGTAGTCCATCCACATATCTGACCATCAACCTGTTTTTGTGTGTGTTCTTCTAATCATCTATCTATTTATCATCTGTATATAATTAAAATGTGATTACTGTATACCCGAGTATTCCCCGTGATCAATAACATCTATCACAGCTATTTAAGTTAAAACTCATAGTTCCTTTTATTCATGTAATGTGATTATATTTTAGTAATGATAATTGTAGTTCCGCCTGTCCATTTATATCTATCTATCTATCTATTTGTCTATCTCTATCTATCTCTCTGTCTTTCTGTCTGTCTGTCTTTCTGTCTATCTATCTATCTATCTCTCTATCTCTCTATCTCTCTGTCTTTCTGTCTGTCTGT
>JAIQCU010000824.1:0-27500 GCA_022114935.1 Leptestheria dahalacensis
TGAATTATAGCTACGTAAGTACAGTACTGTGGTGCAGAAAAGAAAGCAATGGAGACAAACTATTCCTCGGTGAGGGTAGTACTATGTTTATAATAAATAATCAGTTTTATGTGATATATGTAAGTTTATATTTGCCAATAAATCTAGACATTGATTTTTATAGTTACGACGAAGATCAGCAAAGTACACGCCGGTTATTCCTTCGCTTAATAGTTAACTAGAGTTGATTAACTTATAAAATTAATTTTAAAAAATGATTAAGTTTGATTTGTATTTAAAGGGCTAGCTACCCTGTTAAGGGCAGACACTATGCGTTTTGTTAATTAATTCTTAATTTCAGAAGTATCACTGATATATCAATTTAATTGGTTAATACTATATAATGATTATATTAAAATTAAAATATATTATTCAATTATTATAAATATAATATAATAAATAAATATATATATATATTTCGGGTTGTAATTGAGTTCAACACTAAAATCAGCAAAGTACAAGCAGGTTACTCAATTATTTAACGATTAACTAAAGCTGAATTTGTATTGGATTTAGGCTTTTAATAAAAGTTGCAATGGAATGTTGAAAGCTAAAGATTGTCAATTAATATTGAGATGAGCCATTCTGAATTGCATATAGATGGGCTAATCTTACCTCATTAAGAGAAGGCACTTCGCGTGTAACCGGTTCCTTTTCCTTGTCCTTCAGGTTGAACTCGTTGAGCTTGTCGGTGATATCTTCCACAGCCGGGCTGCTCTTCACCTTGACCGCATCGGGGATGACGTAGTCGGTGGAGCCTGCGGCAAAATCCGACGACAGCGACAAAAACCCGCTGAGGAACGGGTCGTCGGTCAACAGCGGCTCCATGGTCAGGTGGGCAGTTGGAAACTGCTGCTGCTGCGGCTCCTGCTGCCACTGTTGATGGAACGGCTGGTTATTGTCTTGTAGCCAATCGGCCAGCAGGTTCTCCTCGAGAGCAAAGCTGGTCTCTTGCTGCTGCTGCTGCTGAAGACTGCTTGTGTTGTAGAGCTGGTGGTGCGCCGGCTGCGAAATGCCACGTTCCAGCACCTCTGTCATGTTTCGGAATTACTTGTTAGTCATTTTTAAACAGCAATCATTTATGTAAAAAAGTAATTGAACAGATAGATGATGATAGATACGTTAATAGATAGATTGATAGATGTAAGTAGTTGATGAATAAAAGTAGGAATTGAACACGAACAATATACTGCACCGGATACAGCCAACAGTTCAACCATACGGTGAAACGTAAACCAATCAACAAACTCAAAAACCCAGCTGACATTATACCAACCCCATATTTACTTTAAAACAATAATATAAATTCGATAATATGACACAACGCGTAGTCAATACCCGAAACTTGGTTCAGTTTAAAAACAATCTATTAGCCCAGGCAACTACTTAACAGGTTGGTGTCAAGACCTTGACAAGTCATCTGTTCGACAGAATATACATACGCGGTGCTGGTGCATAAATGGGGAACAGGTGTCCTTCCTGCGGATAGGGTGCTGCTGGTGCCGCTGGCAGCCAGCGGTTCGTCGTCATCTGGCCGCAGATTTCAGTGCTACTTGCGAAGTTCTGAATGGGAGTCTTATTTATAAATAAAAAAAAAGAGTAGAAACGATGATACAAAAGGTAATGCCAGCTTTACAATTTGAATTTTCACCTGTTGAAAAGGCATACTGGTCTGAGCTTGGAGCACGTACTGCAACTGGGTTCCGGCCGATAATGCATCACTGGATTCTGCAACATTGGTTATTTTTCATCTCGTTAAGTTACTGTATCGTTATTATTTCAATTAGCTCATCCCCTGGATTATTTCATTCCATACCTTTTAACTTTTTTTTAAAAAAATAATTTCAAGAAGAAAAATGAATAATTGACGGATTGATTCATTTATTCGGGGTTCAATACAAAGGCTAAGACAATCTTGAAACCCAGGTCCTTTACATGAGGTAATTATTTTTTCCCCTTCGAATTTAATCCTGTACTGTTAAAATGGGTAATTAAAACCGAAATTAATGATAATAGTAATTATAATGGAAATAAATTAATAATAATTACATAAAAATATTCATTAAAAAATCGATTAATTAATTAAATCGATAATATTTCAATATAATCATTATTTAATATAGTTTTATTATTAAACGGGATTCGTTGGATCGGTGGAATAACATCGATAAATTAACATTTACGATTTAATCTCCTTCTAAAATATCCACGCATGTTCACCAATCAGTAATTCGACAGGATATACAAGCCCGCACTTGTATTACTATCCCTCTGTACCCTGAATATTACAATTTGTTTTGCCGTTTTTCGTTTTACTAAGCATTGTTTTGCAGAAGTAAATCATGCGCACGACTGCCTGACAACGGGGAAAAAAATCTTACGTGGGGATCGACTTTCACCTCCAGCCGAGTTGGATCCACCGCCCGTAAGGTTGGAAGGCTTGCTGGCATTGCTGCCGTTCCCTTCGCTGGTCGACCGAGATGGAGGATCCGGGAAAAAATGCAGGCGCTTGGCTTCGCTTCGTCCGCCGTTAAACGAGCCCACTTCCGGACGTCTCTTGCGAGCTTTAACAATTTAAATTACAAGTTTACGTAACTTATAGTAAATTATGAGTTTAGCACTGTTAATATTAAATTAAATTAGATTTAATTATTCACTGATACACTAAAAAGACTTGAGGGTTGAAATGATAAAGGTATGAAAGTTACGCATGTCTTCACGGGGTTTGTAGGTAAACGATCGCGGTTCGCTGACGGCATTATTGCTGGGCCGGAAGAGCTGGAAATAGACGCTGACGTCCTCTTTGATGTTCTGGTCGTGATAAGGCGGCGTTCTGCGAGAAACAAAAATAACGAATAAGACACAACAGATAATTAAAGTTAATTTAAATTAATGTTGATTGCGTAGGTAAATATCAGATTTGCTTGAATGTCGCTAGAAGAAACTAGAGTTACTTGAACGCAATGGCGTATTGATGATGAACGTCGAGTTCGGTAAAGTCGGCAAAGGCTACCCAGGTTTCTTTGTCCTCGTCCTCGCTCTGCTGGAAGAATTTCACCTTGATGTCCTCTGTCGCCAAAAAATGTTCGATCAATATTAACATATACTGGAATTACAGTATTTATTAAAAACCAATATTCAGTAACACAGTACGCAAGTATTGAAGTATGGAATTAATTTAATACTTAAAAGCTTAACGCTTTAATTGATTCAAATATTACATTACGGAAGGTCAGACTTACTCTTGTTAACTTTTTCGACAAAAATGAAGACCTCTTCTTGACCGGCACACGAACTGACCACTTTATCGACTCGCACGATACGAAGGTCGGCAGCTTGGGTAGATTCTGTCACAAACACAAAAAATATATTAATTAATGAGAAAGTAAAAATTTAGGGCTGTTTAAATTTACATAATGTAATCGACACGACATATGGATAAGAATTTCTGGTATGAATATCGATTACCTTTATCTTATCCGATACGATAACGACACGACTGTGCCCAAGTGGCATCGATATATCGGACAACCCCGTTAAATTACTATGACATTTTATGAAAATAATTGTACTTAGGTTGTGAATCGGGTTGGAATAGACAGGTTCACTTAGGAGAACACCAGTATCCTTGGAGAAAGCCTCAAACTTCAATCGAACACAGTGAAGGTCCATGTGGTTTCCGATGTAATCTGCATTATCTTTCACCTGACGTGGAATAAACTGAGTTGATATCTTCAGTCTATTTAATACAAACTTCGACGGTTTACCTTTTTTTCAAGCGCCGGTGGCAGGGATTTGGCATCACGGGCTTCCACGCGGAACTTATTCAGGGCCTCGTTCAGTAAGCGGCGTTCCAGAACCTCTCGGACTTGTTTCTTCCCCGTATGGATGATGGTCAAACCCGTGAAACTACAACCGAATAATCAATTTAAAAAGATTTTGCAATTAAATTATGTCGCTTTACGTTGCAGTCCAGTCATCTTTCACTGGTGACACGGGCACATCGTAGTACTCGCTATTGCTGTTCCCCGAGGTAGCGCTGCTCTCGCCAATCAACTTGTGAACGTGCGGCTGCGGGTCACTGAGACTGTTGGTTACGAGACTGCAGCGAACCACGGCTTCCCGGCCGTTGTACCCGTCAAGCTAGTCATTGTGGATGATAAATGAATCTTTAAAATTGTACAAGAGGATGGACACAATTCAGTCTACCTGTACTCGGATGTACGACTTGCGATTTTGGGCAGTGTTACTGGTTTCGGCCATCAGGCAGCCGTGTGTTCCAATCATTTCAGACTGGTAACGGAAACGGAATTTGGGCTGGGGTTGAGCAAGGATGATGAGGCGGGGTTTGCCGTGTCCTCCAATGTCCGGCGAGGGGACGACTGTAACGTAACATTTATACAATCATCCAACAAAGAAATTAGACACGGAATTTCAGATGGCCAATAACAACAGCTAGTGCTTTACCATAGCGATTGTATGATGGACTGTGCGAGTGCTCTGGGGTGTTGGGCTGGTACATGCTGTAACCCTGCGAGCTGTTGGAAGGAGGATAATATGGAGAATTCTGCGAGGATTCCGAAGAATAAGGCGAAGAGTTGCTTGTACTCATGACAAGGCAGAGAGCTGCAAAAAAATGAAATAAACAATTAACTAAACTTTATTTTACCATCTACAACACACTTCGCTGTCACTACTACATAGGATATAGCCAAGTGAGTGCTGTTTGAATTGTTTTGTTTATTTACAACGTCCACCTGTTTCTCTTACCTAAGAATTTTCTCAAAAGAAGCTTAATGTTATAATAACATTAAAAAGGCTGGTTGATCCAAACAACCGCAATGGACAGGTGCAAATATTCAAACATAAGACCGTCCCGGACGTACACGAGTTCTAATCTGAAAAGGGTACGCGGAGATTTTCGAAACCAAGATAAGGGGAAATTCCCGAGCGCGGTGAATGACTGTCGATGACTGAAACCACCGAACATAACTAACTTGTTTACTTGAATCTCTAGCGACACCAGGTGGCAGAAACCAACAACTTTACAAGGTCCGGCCCATCTTAGCATCTCGCCCTTGTCAAATCTTCGCCCTAAGTTAAAAACAAACAACTGCCTAACATATATTAGCTAGAGAAATTTACTATTCTTATGGCAAACACTCATGTATTACGCCGGTATTAAAATTAGCCACTTCATATTACAAAGAATTTTAAGTTGGGCGAGCTTTGCGCAAGGGCGAGTGGTTAAAGGGCGAGCGCACCTTGTAATAAACATTCACCTTCGTCATGATGTTTTGTATCAGACTTGTTTTTAAAAAGCGGTAATGCTTTATTCAATATTTAAACTTCATATTATAATATTTAGTAATTCTATCAAGTTAACAAGAAAACTTAAAAGAGGCGCTGTTGTCGCTCTTCTGACGGCGATATGCAACATTTCATGATACTGGCGGGTTTTTCCCTGTATAAAACATGTAGTGAAACTGGCGTTGCAGGGAAAACCCCTTTCCCCGTGGGAGGATAAAAATGTTATTGTTAGCCATTGCTGCAATCTGTTTTTTTTGTATCATAATTTCTCTTGCTAAATTTGACATCTAAAGGAAAGGTGGTTAGCTACTTTAATTACAATGTATTGTATCATGAAGAATATAATAGAAATTACGTTAACGCCACTTGACTGTATAAACTTTTCGAGTGTAAACACATTGTATTTAGGTCCAGCACAAAGGTACAAGATTATCGTTTCTTAATTATTTTTTGGAAAAAAGTAACAAGACACATTTTCGTATAGAAAAGATTCAGACAACATCCACACGGGGTCGGTACACGAGTTTCAAGGGCGGCTCTTTAAATCTCCATCTCGTCAAGATGACGAATTTGAGCGTGTGGTCCTTGCCGAGGAGTTCTTCATTGCAGAGAATGTCGACGTCTCGATACTGGTCTATGCTGTTGAAAACCTTCAGGGCGATAAACTTCTTCAGGTGCGTGACTGTTGCCTGGGAAGAACAACGCAGGAACTTGCGTTTCAGCTGCTTTATTTGCGAACTGCCACATTCAAGGCAGAGGTTAACCTATTACAAAGCACAAGATTGTAAGCAACTGTTGCCATGACAACCGCAAGACGTGTACGAACTTGTTCGTCAAAACGATGACAGTCAGTATCCTGTGGAGGTTCTTCCTGTTCTTTCTTGGTGTCTTCCTGCTCGTTGTTAACCAACAGATCCTTGGGGCACGGGAGTCCGCGCAGTCGATAAAACTCTCGCTCCAACGTAGTTTCATCTGTTTCCAGATACACAATTTCAGTTAAAAAAAAGGGGGTTATGTGTGAAAATAATGTGAACTCGTACTTTCTTGGAGATCGGGGACGAGCTTGTAAACAATGTCCTGCATAGTCCTGTCGAAGCTTATGTACTGCAGTGGGTGTGACTGGTGAATGACAATATCACATGTTGGGCACGTGTTGTTCTCCTCCAAATGCTTAACGAGGCAGCTTTTGCAGACTAAAACGTATTTATTAAAAAACAAAACAATTAACTTGACCTTCTTGTACGTTAAAATCTGGGAAAGTAAAGCTCCATTTAAACTTACATGTATGAAGACATTCAGTTACTGTGGTGGCATCAATCAAGTATCCTTCACATATCTTACACGTAATATGAGAGTTAATGGTTCGTAGTTTGATTTTTCTCTCCATATTCGTCTAAATAAGTTGAGCTTTAGACTGAAACACAAACCATCACAAACACAAAGTTATCGAGGTTTCGCCCCTTTGTGGATAGTGGCGTACAGTATCAAACCGGGACGGTAAGGTCAGTAGGCGGAGCTAATGCTTAGGTTTCAAGTCCTGCCTAACTGCTACAAGCTCCGCCTATAATCCCTGCTATTCACTAACGGCACTGGCGAGTGATGATGGCTTCGACGTTTAACTTCGCCCCATAAACCTTGACGTCGCCTTCATAGCTTAATTCGCCCTAATTTCATCGCCCTTTTAACCGTTTCTCGTAGTGTTCATCTAACTTTAAACATTGAACTCAAAGCTTTAACATTGAAGAAACCAATTTCTAACGTAGTTGAACTAAAATAATAGCAGGTTTTTACTAATCTACTATTTAGATTTGGGATTGAATTTTGCAGGGTTGCCGTTTAGCTACTTCCTTCAGCGTAACGCTTGTTTTGGTTTTCGTCATTCACGTTGGTTATGTTAAAGGCGCATAGGTGTTTTCTCACGCGTCCAAACAAAGCAAAAAGCCCCTACGAGAGACCCGCTGAAATTTAATAACAACATTATGCCTCGCACAAGGGAAGCTGCAAAGAACGGCCGCAGTAAACCTGAACTGGAGTTCAGTCGAACGCTAACCCCGGCCATTTCGAAACGTCAAACAAGAAGCGGAGGGCGCGCAAACGTTTTGCAGAAGAAACTCGGCCAAACCTTTCGCCAACAGAAAAAAGCTGCGTCAGATGCTTCCGGTAAGAAAATCTTGGAAGAAATCGAGGAGATTCCAACCGTCCAGCAAAATAAGACGACAGATGAACGTGTCGAGGTGAACGACGCGGACGAGCTTGCGGATTTTGATGCCGGTAGGTCTGGTCATCAAAGACTGTAGATGATAAGCTATCATATCACCTGTTGGCTCTATTCAGGTTCAGTTAGTAAGGAAGAAGCTCTGAGACAATTACGTGAATTTGACTTCACGTACAAGTACGGCCCCATCACGAACATCACGAGACTGGAGCGTTTCAACCGTGCTGAAAAGTTTGGCCTCAATCCGCCGGGAGAAATCAGGATTCTCCTTGAACACTTCGTGAAGGTGGATGAAAGCGTGAACCTTCCGTAAGACGCCAACAGCTTTACCTTTATTTTCGTCTCGCTGCTAAAACATTTCATCTGTTTCAATTGCAGGATTTGGAGCAGCTACCCACTTTAACTTAATGGAAGGAAGAAGCATGGGGAAAAGGTGGTTGCAGAATTCAATTCCAAAACAACATTTCCACGATTGTAATGTAATTTTAAGATCATCAAATTGTGTACGCTCATAGGTTGTGTACGCAAGTTTTAAACATGCAACTAAAGTTGTTGTTCTTTGTATGTCGGGAGACAATAAACATTTGGCAAGCTCAATACAGAAGAATCCTTTTGCAAAGCTCTGGAAGATCGCGAAGTTGAGACAGGTAGTTCCACAGCTTGCTCTGCTTGGGTACTTTGGATAGAATCGATTTCAGCTGGGATATGGTGTCTGTGTCTGATCTCTTCTTGCCGCAGCCTGATCAACGTTCATTTCAGAATCTATCAAATTATTGTACACCTGATGATGTTTACCGGAATAAGCGTTACAAAAGGGCCGTTTCTGCATCACCTGGTAGGGTGCCAGTTCGTCGGATTGCTTGTTATAATGAGAGCAGAAATGACATTACTGCTTAAACGAATGAATTTGAATGAATGTCATACCCTGGGATCATCGAATGTGAAGCTCTCCGGCGAGGCTTCCTGTACAAAATATCTTCCAAGTTACATGGGCATCCATAATTCTACATAATATTTGAACGTGTACAGCTGCGGAGCACCGGTTTAGATTTGACAGATTACAATAATAAGACGAAAACGCTAATAGTTATTGAAATTCAACTAACCCATCCAATGTTTTTCGCATCACATAGACAGCAGGTGACTAGGAGCAAACCAAAAGCCATGAATTGCCAACGAGCGAACATGTTTCCACTGTGCGGACCAAAGTACGTATCGTTTAGCGCGCGTGTTACTTCGATGGCATCACTTGGGCAACTCGGGTTCTCGGCGTGCAGGAGGGCTCCTTATAAAGCCGGCAGACGTCCACAGAGCACATCCTCGAACTGTTGAAAAGTTTTCGTTGATGAATAATATCGTTCGAGAATCTCCTCAATCGATTGCTTTCGGTCACGGGGGGATCTCGTGAACGTTATTTGCACCAGAGCACTAAGTACTAAAGCCAAAACGTCTTTTTTTAGCATACCGTTAATTAACTCTTGAAAAACATAATATCGCTCATCCGCGGTAACAACGAAAGCAGCTTATATAAACCCTGGAGTGTACTCAAAGGCTTACTGATACATTACAATCAACAGACCATACTGACTCACTAATGCATTTGATTATGGAATCGCATTAAACTTTGATCAACCGACCCACGCAGTTTAAACATTAAAATGTTACAAACCAATTTACTTCACGCAAAGTGAATAGCGTAATACTGCGCGTTAACTTCAGACCTCATGGTGCTGACTTAAGTTGGAAGTTTTTTTCCCATTAATAACCGAATAGGTGGGCATTACTTCAGTCAAGGTAAGAGTCAAGTTGAGGCGCAGCAGGCTGAACTTTCGATAGGTGAAAATCCCCCGCGAACCGACTTGAATTCTTTATCCACATGCATCAGTATTACTTCGACGAGTCAGACAAACTTTTCGATGAATTCGAGGTGTATATCGGAAAAATAAAATCACCAAAAAACGCGATCCCCATTCCAGCACCGAATTGTATTTTGCCATATGCAATTTAAAAGTGAAATCATGTTTGTCGAAGACGGTAAAATATCGTTTTCCTTTCTTTAAGAAAAAGGTATTTATTTTTAAAAAGAAGCCAATGCCATCATGCAAGTTCTACTTGCCCAGGGGACTATTTTCCACCGACGTAAAGGCGACAATTTTCGGTCCCAGAGCTTCGAAACCGGCCACAATCTCATCCAACTTGGACGGGTGGCATACAGCAGCACAGCGACTCTTCTCATTGCTCATTAAAAGCGTCAAGTACTTCTCAGCAGCCTTCTGAACATGGCCCATTTCAACGGCGGCCACCTGCTTGACCAACTTCCGGCTGTAGTCATCCGGAACTCCCTTCATATAGGACAGGACCGACTGAAGAACCACATCACCGACCGTCTTTTCCCTCTCGACCAGTTCAAAGATGAGAGAGCTTTTAGCCGACTCGAGTAAGCTGGTCTCCCAGAGGTCTGCATTATTGATGTGCGACTCCAAGATGCTTCTGGCTTCTTTGAAAGCTGCAACCAGGTGTGCAGCTCTGTAAAAACTTAGGTACAAGAGGCCTTCATTCAGTTTCAGGTTCAAGTTGTAGCCGTAGGCCAAACCCTGGCCTCTGATTTGACGCCACAATGGGCCTTCCAGCTGACAGAGATACTGTAAGGCAACTAGAATAGCAGCCACGTCGGGGTGTTCGTACTGATGAACGCATGGAACTGTTTGGGCAAAATACGAGGATTCGATGCTACCGAGGCTAAGTGCAGCGCTCTCGTACTTGGTACTAAGTAGCTCGTGGTCAGGTTTAACTCTAATGGGGGCAGCATTCTGAAGCTTCGGGTTGAAGACCTCCTTCCAGGGTTGCAGGACATCCTGGAGAGACTCCAGGTCAGCAGCAACGTGAATGGTTACATTCTTGAGTATGAGATCACGCAATTGGTTGAGCGACTGAACGATGACGTCACTGTGTTGATCCTTGAGCTGACTGGTTAGCTTGTTGAGGAAGTTCTGCTGACGAATCAGTGAAGAGGCGTAGTGGTTACTCTCCTCGTTGAAGACTAGCTGGCGGATTAACGCCATCGACATCTTGCTGCCGTTACGCTTGATCTGCGCTACTTCGCTCGACATCTTGGCGGAAATCACGCGGATTCTCTCCGGATCGAAACGTACGTTGAAGAGGAGGTCGTGCAGCCATGTCACGCCGTTCACGTACTTTTCGCGCTCCACCTGCGAAATTAAGTCAACGTAGTTAGAATTCATTCGTTAAAAGTAGTTTAACAGTTTATAAATCACACGTAGTATACTGAGTAGCTAATATTTATGAGGATATCACCAAACTTACCTGCAGCATTAGCGATGCCACTTGGCAAAATCCGCCGCAGAAGAATCGTTTGTTCCCCTCGGATACATTCGCACCCAGGGTAGCAATGCTCTTCACAGTATCGCCGGCCAACTGAGATACTACTTGCTCGTACGGTATAATCTGCCCGTCTTTCTCAATGGGCGACTCCAAGAGGCTTTCCATGAACAAAGGAAGGTAGAGGCGCAGATTCTCGGGGACAGCTGACGTGTCCATCAGAGCAAACATGTAAACAAAGTTGGTCTGCACCGAGTCCAGATGGAACGGGAAGCTCAGCTCCGAGAGCGGAATACTCGGGTGATCCTTGCCATCATCGCGGTTACTGTAGCGTTCTATCGGGTGATAGGATATGGAATCGATACTTGGAACAGGCACCGACGAGACCGACTCCGGCGGCGGGACTTTCTCGTTATTGGCCATGGAATCCTGGAGAACTTTATCGCAGGCTGCCAGACCTTCTTCGCCGAGTTTCTCTCGCTGCTCCTTGATGCGTGACTCTTCCTCCTGCATCATGGCCTTCATCTCGGCTTCGGAAGGTATGCCTTGAGTACAAACGCACGGTTTATCTAAAAGGTAGCGCTGGGCAAGGGAGCTCCAAAAACCAGCCGTTTCCTTCTGCAAAGCTCGAAATTCGTCAATCTGGTTCAACCTGCGACGGAAGTCTTCGCTATTCTGCCCGTATAAGACATCACCAACTACCATGAAAGCAATGGTTTCGTGCGGGTCGTTCTCCAGGTGACTTAGCTGCTCTAAGATTCTCCGATGGATGACCAGCTGCATTCGTTTCATGTCGATTCGCTCCTTGGCTTTGGTGACCTCACCCAGCGGCGTAAGCTCTTCAAACAGTTTCGTTCTGATGTCACCCAGTTTGCTGAGCGGGACGTTTTCGAACATCAGGTAAACAACAGACTCGGAATTCTCTATAAAGGAGTAGTGTACCTTGCTAGCGTAAGGCTCGGCAATCTCGCAGAAGGCTTTCTGAAGCGGACTAGCAGCAGTGTCGGTCAAATACTCCATGAACATCATCAGAGCGCACATGTCGTAGAGCTGGTGGACGGACGACGGACCCCGCCATGCAATGTGTACCATCCCGTGCTCCTCGTCTTCACAGGCGTAAGGAACTAGTTGGTCGACGGACGCTACCAGAGGCGGAACAGGATCCTGCCAAGGTCGTTTAAAAGCACCTGAAGGTTCCCTTGTGAGGATCTTTTGTCGTATGGGTTCGAGAGCTTCAAAAACTTTTTCCGGTTGTACTCTCCCGGTTATGACTAGAGTTAAGTTCGCGGGACGGTAAAAGTCCTGGTGGTATTGGCGTACTTTGGTGATGGAAGTGCTCTCCCTGAGATTCTTCATTATCCCGCCTGTTTCCGACTTGTACCCACTATCTCCGGGGTACACGGCCTGCAGCATCGTGCGGTGGACTCTGCTCTCCCCCGTGTTCTCCCGACCCTGCATCTCGCAGTAGACGACACCCGCGTCTTCACCTTCCCCGTTGACATGATGTACTTCCGTGACATAACCCGAGTCTTCGAGGATGGGGTAGAGAATGTGATCTACATAAATTGGCAGCATGGTCAGGAAACCTTCGCTACCTGCGGTGGTCAGCGTATAAACAGTGTGGTCCGTGTCGGTCCAAGCGTTGGTTCCCGAGGCGAGGCACCGGTTGGCAAGAATGTCAAGCATGCCCTTGTATGGGTACGACTCAGAACCGAGAAAAATGAGGTGTTCCAGCGTGTGAGGAAGGCCATCATCGTCGTGTGCTTCCGTAGCCAAGCAGAAATACCCGTTGACAACCGGCCCATCAATTTCGGCTAAGACAATAGTCAGTCCCGTCTCGGTAGACTTGTATTTATGTACCGGTATTTTCCCGCTGGCTTTACAAGAGTAAATCTTCTCGTAGCCTTCCATCTTGTATCGTACAGCTGCAGCAACCCGTTGGAAAGGTTGGAAAACCACAACAACGGAACCTCCACCAAAAGCAAAACGTTCAATGAACCCATCGTTTTATCCGAGCAGCGCCACCTGGAGCCCAGACATGCAACTACGACGGACTTCAATCTCTACTTTGTTAGGGTTTGAAGTGTCCGCCATCTTGGCGGTCTGGCGAACAGCTGATTGTATTCTCTCCGTGAAAATTAGCGACATTGTTGTCGTTATTTCTCTCACTAAACTCCAGTTAGCATGAATGGGTGGGTTTAACTATAAATTTGTGCCTCAGAATGAAATGTACAATGTCTGCGAATGTTGATTTACTTGTGTATGAACGAAGCCAGTAGAATCTGACGTAAGAGACACGTGACTGATCTCAAATCGCATACGCCTTGAATGAACAACGAAGACGACGGACTTTTGCTTTTAAAATTTTTTATTAATTCATATACATTCCCATGATTACAGCTTAGTATATCTCGTAACAAAAAGAGAAGATTCTTGATGAAAGACCAACATGCTTTCCTTAACGAGCTCATGTTGTTCACTTCAAACGATATATAGAGTGAGGGAATAACAAAACGTATGAAAACACCACAAAAGGTTACAAGTACACGAGTGTAATTTGACACAAAAAAAACAGCAATGAACGAGGTTGAATGAAAACTCGATAATATATAGATCCGTTTATATATTGAAAGGAAAATCAATTTATATCGGCCATATCGAACACTCTTCCACATCTCTTTCACGTTGAACCGGACCGTTATACGACGAGTTTTTCAAGACTCTTGGATATAATATGGTGGGTGGGGGGGCACTCGTTTTCAATCAAGGATACCTGCACTGGCCTACATAATCTACTTTTGTTAAAGAAATTAGAATGCATGCTTCGTGTAACACGCACAAAGAGATGAAGAAAACAATTCATTGTATATAACACGACGTTGTTCATTTAATAATTCGACGAAACATGCATCATAATCTGTGGGAGAGTAAATGAAAGAGAACCTTTGAAAAAAAGTTAAACAAACTGCACTTTAATTGATGAGTATATCACAACTCGACATTTTCATGAAAAAACATTGTCCGAAATTCTTTCTCTTAACTTTCTGTTTCAAAAAAACTGATAAAATCCTCTTTTTCCCTCGAAATATAGAGATGGGAATGGCTGTTACAATAGGTTCTACAATTTCTCACCCAAGTTAGAAAGAAATGATACATTGAAGCAAAACCTTCACCCACAACTGTTAGAGTTGATTTAAAGAGTTGATTTTTTTGTCTGTTTTACTGTATTTGCCGTGTTTTTTGTTGTTGTTGTTTCGTTTTGATTGGTTAATTTGGCGGACGTGTTGTTTGAATCGTAGGAGAGAGTTTGAATGATCGCTCAGCCAGTGACACTTTCTAGTTTTCCCGTAACTTTTACCACCAAACTGTTTAACAATCGATATGTCTCGCTCCTCTAACACAATCTCATCTCTCCTGCCACACTGATCTTCTGACTAGACCACACCGGGAAAAGAAAAGAAACTCAAACATTCATATCGATTATCAAACTTCCGTAATGTCATTTCATCGGCATCAATAAACTTGTCTTAAATCGATACACATTGGTCCGCCAAACCTCTTCCGCCATTACAAACGAATCAGTCATTTTCGTGGTGACTTCAATAGGAAACCCAAAAAAAGGGACTTGAAACTCTACAGAAACACAATAGAAATTATGGAAAAGTTTGGGTTAAGGAAGAAGACTGCAGGAGCGTTGTAGAAACTGCTGCGGGTATAGAAACGGGCAGGTGATAGAACTTGCACATGCTGCGTAGACATTTCCCAGAAACTGCATCACGGCAAACGGTCACACGCATATCAGTAATCTCCACGTGATCTAGACAAATATCAATAACCAGGTTTACACTCGAAAACCAACCTGCGGTTATGACTATACATACAAAAGTAAGATTCAAACGAGAATCCTAGAATTTGAACAGGTATTCATTGATAACGTCTTTACATTGATCTGTGTTTATAAGATTACTATAACATCAATTTACAGACAGTGTAACATCTAATCAGAGTAATGAAGTTTTTATAAGATAAATACCATTCAGTAGATGAACGTATTTGCAGGTGGGCCTTTTGCATTCGCCGAACCTAAAATCGCGGCATACCTGGAGGGTGTCCAGTAACTGTAATAGATGTTAATTTAACATAGAATCAGTAAGCATTGATTATGATTGTCCCGATTTGCTTTCATATAAGAGTATAGTCCTATATGGTGAGTATACAATCAAGCAGGACACGTGAATTGAACGACTTAAGCTGTGTTAGTTTACTATGTAAAAGAACCACCTGTTGGTGACACGAGCCAGTGTTATAACATCGAGTGCAGTAAACTAACCTGTCCTTCTTCGTCGGTGTACACCACATGCAGTGCGTTGTTCGGCAGTGCTAATGATAAGCGTTTCGAGAGGAAGAAGGCCATGCAATATAACACATTTGGCATGCAGAAAGTAGTTTTAAGAAAAAGTTAGTTTGTAAGCTAAAGTCAGTTGAAGTAGCACGATGGTTAAGTATAGCTTGTCGCCGTGTTCCCCATGTTAATGATCCTCTAGTTTTATTCATCCGTTTTAAGTTGAAATTCATTCAAGAAGTGTTGAACTGAAGCTGGAAGTTGTTAGGAAGGGGAACAAGATGGCGGCGTTGCAAGCAGGACGAGTTTCGCTTTTCCGCCGCTAGATGGCGGTACAGTCTAGAGCGCCCCAAAAGGGTTCTGGCTGCGGGAAAACTTGATTTGCTTATTGCTCCCGTGTTTTCACAGCTATCGCAGCACAAAAATTACCAGAGGTAGAAGTTTTGATACTTGCTACGCTCGTAACTTTTCGCTCAAATCGGTTCGTAAGTTTCACCGAAATAAAATCCTAAAGGTTTGAAGATTCCCGTACTCACTCGCCATTCAGAACCCTAATTTCTTTGAGTTACTTTTAGACTGTAGCAACAGCTTGACGTTCCCATGCATAAGCCCTGATTGGTATCGGTTTATCCAGTTATAATAAAAACTTACAGGAAACTGGCACGAAAGGCTGCTGAAGCTGCATCAGTGCGTGCGCTTGTTGATAAGCAGCTGCTGCAGCGGCTCCCGAAACACCTGGGCTCTGCTGGTGGTGGTGATAAACAGCAGTCATACCGGACTTGTCTACGGCATTCCTCTTGTACTGAACCATGCCGGGGTAGCCCTGATGGTCAATTGTATAAAAATTTATTTGTCTCTTCATCAACTTCACATAAAACTTTACTGCTTTATTTAATAGTAAAAACTTTATATGCCACAGCAAAACGTGAGAAACCCGTTTATACATTAGATAGGTTCATTATGGAAAATTTTCGTTGTTTTAGTCTGAATAGTTAAAGGTTAGAAATGCCGAATAAGTGATGGCAACAAAGAAAACAAACCCATGCATAAAGAAGCATATATAGACCTGAAAATGATAACTGTCATCACCCAAAACAGTATCGTGATAAAGTTTATATGAATATGGCATGTTCATTTAATATAATATTGCTATACTGTAAATTAATATCGCCATCGTTGTTATGAAACGGTACTAAATACCATTATAGGCTAAGAATATATCACCTGAAATATCGCCTTGCTTAGATTACCTTAATGACGAACACAATATCCCCTTTATACAATTATCGATATTATCTTAATTATATTATTATTGGAGATTGTTATGTTATTGGCATTAAAATAGAAGTTAGTTGGTTGGGTGAAAGAAGCCGCTATTTATTACGAGCTCGTCAGCCGGATCGCGAGTTCTTTTACGTCCTGCCTCGACTGAAGTGGAAGCAGCAGCGACAGCAGCAGCAGCAGCAGCAGGCTGTGTGTGTGTATATAGCGGCGCCAACGTTCAGCAGGGCCATTAAAACAAGCAGCAGCCACAAAAGAATAAGAAAAGAAAAAGAGAAAAAAAAGCCAAACCCACATACAAATGACAGATCAAAATGATGGAATAAAAAGATCAAAACAGATGCAGCAATCCAAAGTTGAAACAGATTGAAAACTATATATCTTGCTGAAAACCGCAATCCTTGAATCTGTCATAGCAATCCAGTACAACAATGATTAATGCTCGCATACACACAAGCCACGTGGACATCAATCATGCATGCACAGCTCAGGCTAGCAGGGACAACAGAATCAATGCAAACTTGTCAAGGGGTAAAGGTTAAAACCAAAGTGGAGATACCCTGCTGGCTTGGTTTTTGCCCTGCGGCTATAACCAAGGTATCAACATATAATAACCCAGTTGTGCCGGAGGGCAAAGGTAAAGCCCCAGTTAGTTTCCCTTTTATTGACTAAGAGGATAACCGCACAGTAGAAATTGATTCAGGTTGAATAGGCCATAAACTAACTATCTTTAGCCTTAGCTATTCGATGGGGTTAATTTCATAATTACAGTTTAATTCAATCTCGTGTAATTAAACAATAGCGTTTTCAAGCATCACGTACTCTTTAATGACAGTGTTCTGCGGGACACGCATATAAAATTACACTTGTAAGTCAGTATAAGGTCGTGGTTAAGCATGTTCTTAATTCAGCTATACCAGACTCTAATTAAGGGGTTCTTGGGGCAAAGGGTGCTGATTAACCTCAAACTCGATTCGTAGTAATTCGAACTTGGGTAAACAGCGATTAAGAAGATGTTGAGACAGCAGTAGTATATGAATCAGCATTCAGACACCGAAACACAGAACGAAAAGGCCGTGTGAGTAGAGAAACTATTGGCTTGCATTCTGGCCCTCTCAAGCTATACTCAGATACTAGGAAAACTAGTATATAGTTTCACTAGTAGGGCAAATGCCAAATAGCTCGGTACTCTTACTGCTCGTTGATTAATCAATACTTTAATCAATCATAGAACTGAACTGCAGAAGGGAATGCCTATGGTTAACACACTGGAATACGAACATCCCATCCGTGCAGTTTCATTGACAAGTGAAATAGCCATATGGCTATTAATTACGTATTCTAATTTGTTACTAGTTTATTGCATTTCAAGGTTTTAGACTGTTGAAAATCTTAGAAACTGAACTTGAAAGGGAAAAGTGCTTAAAAGCCCGTGGTCAACACCGAACATCGAAAATCCGTGCAGTAATCAAAGGTGGGGGGTGCAATTTGGACTATAATACACTATATACCGCAACTAAGCTGGTGCTATTGGGCTTGCGGGTGGTTCTCTGCTGGGTGGACTGTATGTCGACCAACAGGTGATTAGGCGGATGGAAGTAGCGGCACGGCTGGCGAGAACAGCGGCCCTTGACAGCGTCCATGCACACAGTCACCGTAGGCACGAGCTCGGAACCAATAGCGGCGCCAGAAGGGGCGGAGCCAAGTGAAGCCCCGCCCAGTCTACTGGTCGAGTCTCCACCCACCACTTCAACGACCACGCCCTCTGGCGGATGCGCGAAGCGGCAGTCGCTCTCCGCGCGCCTGCACACCCCCCGCTGGAACTCGCGACACACCTTTGATATTGTCCATATGTTTTGATAGCCAATTTATATGTATCGCGTATAAGTCATTATACAGATTAGTATTATGCTTGCTAAGATTATGATATAGATTGTTATCACGATTCTGATGAACTATTTAGATGTTATTAGATTCATTATGATATTTATACAGGTTGATTAGATAGATATGTAATAGTGATCATTTCCCTTTTTTAAAATGAATCGTAGCATTCTGTCTTCATATTATCAAACTATCATCAGTTAGTATATCAGCTATATATCAGTTTCGCCTAAGGATTCACTGACAGTCAGAATTAGATACTGCGATGCTTATTACTATGATAACAAGAATTGTCATTATGATTACAAGTTAAGTTAATTATATAATGATAGTAGATAAAGCTATATATTTAGTGATAGTTTCGCTTTTTTAAAGTTAATTACATCAGCATATACCTTTCGATACTATCAATACGAAACACAATCAGTTTAATATAATTAACCGATGAGATTATCACTGTTATAATGAAATCTATACTTGATTTGCTGAGAAATTGGTTCTCATCAATATCACCTGAGGGGTTCATCGACATACAGAACTTATAAACTTGATACTATCAAGCATATCCTCAGAACTTGAATTCGTATTTGAATATGTTGGTTTCATCCTTATTAATATTCCTCGATGAATTCAGTCCGTCCCTGCTGCTGAGCGTGTGGTTTTTTGTTGTTGTCTAATCTACTGGCTTTCTGATATTAAAACGAGTCTAATAAAAACAACGCCCATTTCGTTCTGTCTAGGGAAAAGCATAATTCAAGCGTTTTAATATTCACCGGGGATAGGGCGTTGATATAAAACAACAACCCAAGTAAAAGAAGGCCTTGGATGGAGGATAACTTTAATTAAGAAATAATTCCCGGGTGGGAAATTGAGGCAACCTGAGCTGTGCATTGTTGTTGTTGTTTTTTTGAAACATCCATTTGCTCATCCACTAGCGCACCAAACCAGTTTGTTTTTTTGTTGGAAAAAAAAGAAATAAACTGGAAATGATATGGCGAAGGGATAGACAGAATAGGAAAGTCAGAAAAAAACATTTTAAAATACGCCCTTGGTGACTAAATTGTTAAACTGGAAAAAATAAAGATTGGGTGGCCATAATTTTAGTTTGCAGAAATATTAAATTTAATAGAATTAGGGCCTTAGATCGATCCAAATTTAATATTTGATTTACCCGGTTCATAGATTTAACTTGATGAATATTTGAGTATTTTTTTGACAATTTTAATTCTGTAAATAGCTATAATAATAAAAGCTGAAGTATTATTATATAAGATGAAATATTGTCTGACCTCTATGCGATCGGATCGCTGGAGCTTGGCCGTGGGACCGGCCGGGTAGCCGGTGGCCGAGACTACGCCCAAGGAGGAGGAAATCCCGCCGTCCGAAGACACCATCTGAAGGACAGGGCTGGCGCTCATGTACGGACTGTAGGCAGCGCTTAACTGTGGCACGCCCGTCAAGTACGGCGAGGCCTGCAAAACCACGCAAACCTTGTAACATTCGAACTAATTACAATTCAAGTTTCAAGTATATGATCAGGTAAACTTGTGTAGCTAACTACATGCGGCTGTGCTCTTAATCTATCTATCCATCTCTCTCTAAACGATCTCTGTGTCTTTTGTATGTACGTATCTATCTATGTGTGTTGATATATATGTGTGTATGTATGTATGGATGTGTCCTATCTATCCATCTAACTATATCTAGCCAACTATCTGTCTAGCTATTTTATCTGTCTATCTGTATTTGCATGTCTATATGTCTGTCTAGCTGTTTACCTGTCTATCTGTCTGTCTGTCAGTCTGTTTGTTCGTCCGTCTGCCCCTTTGTCTGTCTGTCTGTCTTTTTGTCTACCTAACTATCTACCTATCTACCTATCTGTCTATCTATCTATCTATCTATCTATCTATCTATCTATCTATCTATCTATCTATCTATCTATCTATCTATCTATCTATCTATCTATCTATCTATAAGATGTGGTACCATTACAGGGAAAGGACCGCGATCGCGAAACGGCACCCTAGCTTGAGTTTTGCCCTGAGGCTAAATCTCATCTAATCTAAATCTCCTTAGAATATCGTACTGTTCGAAATGTTCAAAAAAGACAGTAAATCTTACTTCTAGAACAATCTAATCAAATCGAATTACCACTTCTATCATCTGTAAAGTGGAGGTGAATTAGATTACCAAAAAAAGGAAGCAGAGCTTTTCGATTATAGGAAATAGCGTTTGTGTGTTGCCCCAATAGGAGGCCCTTGAGTGAATAGCCCACTCTGCTCAGTATAACCATTAGCACTTAAAAAGGGGCTCAAGTTGTAAGTGGTGCGTTACACAATGTCCATTTCGGTTGTTCTCCTTTTTTCTCCCTAAAGCTTTTATAGGAAACTGCAACAACGCAGTGTGTGTCCATTTAACTGCATAAGATTAATCAGTTTTAAGAAACTCTGCCTCCCAGATGATCATTTAGTAGTAGTATACATGTATAGGATCGTACATGTCAAGGAAGAAACGCTAGTTTAGACTATGTCCGCTAGATGGCGTTTAGTATATTTACGATGGTCTGCAGCTGTCCTGGAATGATGTGCTGTCCGGGACTCATTCCCATTTGGAGCATGAGCGCGTTCTTCAAAGCCAGATGATTACGTCCATTGATCAGTAATTGATCCTTGAGATGCTGCGGCGGGTGGAAGTATTTGCACGGCGGCTTCTCACGGTTGCAGCGACCCTTTTTTTGGGCAACAGCACAAAAAAATATCATAAATAAATAACGTTTAATTAAATAAAAATGCT
Organism: Leptestheria dahalacensis; assembly: GCA_022114935.1. Taxonomy (NCBI): domain Eukaryota; kingdom Metazoa; phylum Arthropoda; class Branchiopoda; order Diplostraca; family Leptestheriidae; genus Leptestheria; species Leptestheria dahalacensis. The sequence goes on from JAIQCU010000824.1 coordinate 21,204, forward strand.
CAGTCACGGTGGTTAACAAGAGGGGTTTTATTTTTCGCCTCCCTGTGCACGCGTCAGCAGGTTTTCTGTCATCTTTTAGGTAAATAACATGAGACTTGAATTTTTTTTAAAAGAATAATAAATCTTATGAACCGGTTCTCACGCTGTGCGCTGAATATTATAACTTACAGTTAAAATAATTTGAATTACATACTATGTTATATTACTATCTTTTAACTATAATTTAGTTTCCTTGGTTATGTTGTTGATATTTTGACCTCGCAATTCGGAATAAAGGATGATGACGTCATAACACAGTTATCCTATGGTAACGGAAGATATTTGTTGAACTATAACTTTAAATGTATTCACTTTATATTGTATCTTATGCTAGTTATCACATAACCTATGTTGACCTCGCGATTGTACGTGATTCGTCTGGAATAAAGGATGATGACGTCATCTTACTGTTGCCATGGCAACAGAAGAAATGTGAATGGGGAGAGCGGGACTCTCTCTCTCTCTCTCTCGCTCGCCGCTCGTATTTTCATAATTTGATTACGGGCTCGATGATTTCCCAAGAGAAGAAACATTTATTAGCAATTCTCTTCTGCTTTTCTTGGATTCTTGGTGTTTTTTCCTTCGCTCGGAAAACAGCGATATCAGATGCCACGGCTGATTGTTTGTTCGGAAAATAGCGACGCACGGCTAATGTTACGTATAAACAGCTGTTTTTATCCTCCCTTGTCTAGTTTAAGTAGTTTAGTCCTATAGTCTGCCCTAGATTATATAGTTGTGATCGTTAATCTGCGATCTAGTTCTAGTAATAGACGCGTTATGGGGAAAGGGGAAAACTTGTTGGTCGTATCATGCGAACCCAAAACTGGGATGATCGATGATTGGATAATCGATTAAGTTGTCAGGCGAGCAATAACCGATGGGACGGTGCTCATAAATTATACTTAATTAGCTTTTTTTATTATATGGGAAAGGATTGAGGAGAGAACGCAAGGTTAATTCAATATGCAAATGATTAATTATAATTTGTAATGACATTAAAGTTTACGTGGTAACATTAGATTTTAGGATAGCCGAGGTCACACACGGTATACTTGGCTATTAGATATCGACAATTGTAATGAAATTTGCTTCAAACTAATGTAATTAACTTTGTGAATGAGCTTAATACAAGATCTTGTTCACTCTATATAACATCGTTGAATAGCATCTGTTGTATCACAGCGCCACCTGGCGGTTGAAAATCTAAACTCACCACGGTTATCGCCCGAGGGCATCAAGTGGTTAAACTGCTAGTTTTCGACCTTTAATTTCAACTTTAAGTTTAAATACGATCATAATTAACGTTAAGTGAGTCGCCTGGCGGTTGAAAATGTAAGCTCACGACGGTTATCGCCCGAGGGCATCAAGACGTTAAAACCGCTCTAGTTTTGCGCCGCTTCTTGCTTTCCAACTTAATGTGAACTTAAGTTAATTCTAGATTAGAGTTTTAGATTAAGAGTTTAAGATTGTGATGGACAGCGAGTATTGCTGTATACCTTGATACTGTCGTAACAGGCGATGACTCTTCCATTCTGGACTTCGACGTTGGCCGGCGGATGGGCGAACTTGCACTCGGTGTCGGATCTGGAACACTTGCTGCGCTGGAACTCGCGGCACACTTCGAGCTGCAGCCAGCGCGAGTCTTTCATATTCAACATGTTATTGAGATTGACGTTCACCACGGCCATTGCTGGCGAGTGGCCGTTGTTGTCGTAGATTCCCACCGGCTCCACTTTTGATGCCTTTTTCCCTTTCCTCTCTTTTATCTCACTCTCTCTCTTTCTTTCCTTTCTTTCTCTCCTTTCTTTACTTCAGTTCCTCGAAAACTAGAATCAAAATAATACATTCAGTAAAACGTTCACTCAAACTATTCAAGACTTTTGATTGATATAAATTGCTTCTAGCTGCCGTTTTTGGCCCGAGGTGCTCTTTTATCTCTTTTTCCTAGTCGACGGAAGAGAGATGATGAACATCTACTACGTTTTTCAACCTTTTTTGGGGGATATTTCTATCTTTTAAGACATAATGTTTTTCTTCTTCACCGTGTCTGCCCCTCAGACTGCTAAGTTGGGTCACAGGGGGAAAAAAAGCCTTTCATGTAAGGAATTTGAATCGATGATAAATATCAAACCACAAACACCCAACAGCGGGTAGACGCCGAGGGGTTGGCAACCGTGTCCCCCACTTGGTCCGCGGTCCGGTCTGGGGGACTGCGGCCCTCTCCCCCATGTGAATTGAGTCGAGATAAAACTCACTAGGACCACGAGATATACAAGTCGCTTTTCAGACAGAGATGCATTGCTCTTTTGTTGTAAAAGCCACACATAACACACCCCTTAGCGAAGACAGTCTTTCATTTCCAACACAAGAATTGCATTTGAACTTATTATCATAACCGAGGGGTTCGCAAAGTCGACGGAAATGTGTTCCGAGTTGTAAAATCTTTCCAAGATTTTTCTCGGGATTTTGTATAGATTTCTTAACGGATTCTTTTCCCCAGATTCTTGTGAGATTTTGACTGAACATTATATAACTGGTGTATGTGTTGAAAAGGACAATACGAGTGTGATAGTGTTATTATATATAAGGCTATTTGGGGGTTGGTCAGTAGAATGTAAAAAAGAAGGGAAAGATAAAGTAGGATTTTCGCGACATTCTGCGATGCGCCATTGTCTGGCTTCGTAAACGAAGCACGGATTTCATAGGGCTTCGTCGTAGTGTCCCAATAACGTTTTTCGTTTCCACCCTTTTGTCTCTCTCTCGCTCGGAGGGTCATCAACTGCGACATGTTACGACCTACTGTCTGTCTATCTGTCTATCTATCTATCTACCTATCTATCTATCTATCTATCTATCCGCCTGTCTGTCTAGCTTTCTATCTCCATGTCTGTCTAATCTGTCTGTTTGTATATCTGTCTGTCTGTCCGTTTCTCGTCTTTCTATCTATCTGTCTATCTACCTATCTACCTACCTATCTATCTATCTATCTGTCTAACTATCTATCTATCTATCTATCTATATGTCTGTCTATCTATCTATCTATCCATAGCAGTACTTAACACAGTTATAAAGTTTCATTGAAATCGATTGCATTGCTTAGTTTCACCCAAATTGAATGCCAAAGATGAAAAAAAGTAATGATAGTTGGCAGACTGCACACCATAGCATTCACCAGAAATGGAAACGTTAAACGAGACAAAGGAACCTAACCAGAAGATATTCAACTTTATGGGAAGTATTAAGCAGTGGCGTGCCGAGGGACTTTGGGGCCCTGGGCAAAATCCCTAATTCTTGGGAGTTGAAGGCCCAGCTAGAGGCCTTTCTGGGCCCCTCGGACAGTAAAAATGGGCCCCTAGCTCGACCTGGGCCCTGGGCAGCTGCCCCACTTTGCCCTCCCCTTGGCACGCCACTGGTATTAAGAATCCATAGTTGTAACGGTTCTACTTAACACTAAAACGACTATGGGTAGGACATGTGAAAATACCTAGCAACAATACTGCTTTGTGATAGTATACTATCCGTTTAGCAGCATACACAATCTCATAGTATTGTATTGTTGTAAACCTGAAACTTAAAACAAATTTCAGAAAAGGTATCGTACAGTCCAGCGCAAAAATTAAAGGGGGGATCATGACTGGCGGGAAATTATTGTAATGTCTAAACTTTAGGATTTTATCTTGGCTAAATTAACACACCGAATTCAACGAAACTTTAACAGTGCATCAAGTGCTACTAGCTCTATACCCGGTATTTTTTGGGTAGCTATATCTTTACAAGTGTAGGAGCAATAAGCAATCAACTTTCATCCCAGCAAGAACCCTTTTTTTAAAAAACTGCTCAAGGCTATACATGCTAACATAATATACTATTAGGGATGCAATTCACTGCAGTTGCTTCTATGTGTCTACTAATAACTCTACCCATTATAATATTAATATAGTATAAGTTATATGATAGGGGTATATAAGATATACAAGTTAAACTTGGAAGTATACTTTTTAGCAAATTGGGTTGTTTGTTTTCTTTTACATAGAGGAGTTGGCCAATGCCGAGTATTTTTTTTCTGTTTTTTTTTTTTTTCTTCTAAAGTCGCACTTATTTGCGATGGTTTACGATGAAAAGGTTCTGGAGCAGCTCCAAAGAGGTTCGCATTGCATGACCTCAGCACGGCTCCAGTTTTCTTGGCCGCCGCCAAAGAGGTCGATTCGAGGGTCAATCGAGTGTCTACTTAAAAGGATACACTGGAACCAGACCATTGCACAACGCTGGGCAAGGGGAAATCACTTGTCCGTATGGTGGTTTCAACCAAATGAAAAACATTTTATTATATTTTTCAAATTCTACTTTCGCAAATATGGCGGGTTCCTACGAAAAGATGGCGACGGAAGTGAAAGCGAATATTTTGAAGGACGGGTAATAAGATACAAAGGTAGATAGTAGGTAGATAGGTAGGTAAGTAGTTAGGTGGGTAGGTAGATGTAGAGAGATATGTAGGTAGGTAGGTAAATAGATATATAGATAGGTGGATAGATAGACAGTCAAATAGGCGGTAGATAGATAGATAGTTAGATAGACTGATTGACAGATAGATAGAAAGAAAGAAAGAAAGATCGATCGATAGATAGATAGATAGATAGATAGATAGACAGATAGGCAGGAAGACGTACGACAGACAGTTAGACGGACCGATAGGCCTACAGATAAATAGATAGATAGATAGACAAACAGATAGACAGTTAGATAGAGAAGTAGATAGACAGGCAGACAGATAGACAGATGGACGGACTGAGGGACAGACGGACAGAGAAATGGATAAACAGGCAGACCGACAGTTAGGCAAACTAAAAAAGAAAAGACTCTAAAACGTGAAAGTTAGGAAAACAAGACCTTAAAACTTAAACTCACTTCACTGATTGAATAAATTTCGCAAATACTTTCCAATTAATTCCTTTACATCTGAAACACAGTCAAAGAATTCCCAGATACAACTGATGGAATCGCCAAAATTGCTAAGGAAACTAATATAACACGAGTGGCATTTTGATTTTATCTTCATTCTGCATGCCAGCGATCCAGGAAATGAGTAAATCCAAAATTATTTAAAATACACGTTGACAAAATGGAAAAAATCTCAGCAAAATGGAATTGTAAAAGAAGATCAGTTGAACTGTTTGAGAATGAATTACGAACATTTAAAAGGGATTTAAAAGCTCTCCAGGTAAAAGATACATTAGAAATACTGCCATTCACTCGGTTTTCCTGGAATCCATGAAAGTTTCTTACAACAAAAGACAATAGAATAATCTTCCCTTTTAGGGAATTAAACCTTCGTCTGTTTAAACTGACAAGATTCGCTTCTGACGTTTCGATTATTTTTAACGATTATACAATTACGCGTTACAGAGGGAGACATCAATATCATTTAATACACCATTAAACTTTTACGACTATTTCTTGCGACCATATACGGCTTGAAGGAGATTTTTAAACACCATTAAAAAGAGGACTGGTAGTAAATTACACGAAAAGATCCAAGAGAGTCAAAATGTTTAACTAACTACACAACTTAACTTTATCTGTTTAACTTAACTTAATAAATCAAGTCAATGAATTAAAAATATCAGTAAACTAAAATGTAATTAGAAAGTACAAAATAAAGAGAGAAAAAAAGGAAAATTTTTTTTTTGACCCTACCGGGAATCGAACCAACTCCCCTTTTCGGTTTTCCATACAAAGCGCCCAATTTTTCAAGTTTCGAGCCAGTTTTTTTCCCACCAAATTACCAATAAAAAAAGTTTCGTGAGTTTATCGACCGACAAACGGAGTTGAGTTGAGCACGGGAGATTGCAGGAGGAAGCGGGGGGTTTAACGAGACAAAAAGGGGGAGGGGGGTGAGGGGACCCTTCGGAAATCCTCAAATACGCTCAGTATAATCCCATTAGGTATTCAAAGTAACCCTACGGGAGATTGCAACTCGTGCCAAAAACTTTGCTATCCTTGAGTTATTTTACCTGGATAAGAATTCAATATACATAAATTAAGAGTTATAAAGGACTTACAGCCGTTGTGATATGAGGTGACTGTTGAAAAACAAGAATTTGNCCCCCCCCCCCGAAAACTTGTCTTCTCTCCCAAGATGGAACTTTGTGCGAAAGACCGATAAGCCATTGATGTATTACACTGAAGAACTCTTCAACCGAATAGCAGTTGGAGTGGAGGATATCAAAAGGGTATCAATAATATTTGACGACAATATGT